>PVLA01004840.1:0-163990 GCA_004027455.1 Hydrochoerus hydrochaeris
AGCAGCAGCAGCAGCAACAGCACCAGCAGCAGCAAAGAGGGAGGAAAGAAAACAAACTCCGGCTGCAGCCACGTTGCAGGCTCTTCACGGACACTCGACTTCAAGACCTTGTCCGGCTTCTTCCCAAAGGCCCAGTGCAGGTGGTCCCCAGACATGAACAGGAGGGGGAGGCTGGGCCTGGGGTGCCGAGAAGCCCAGAACACTTGGGGAGCATGGACTAAGTCAGGTATTGTGAAAGGGAAAACTGAGGCATGGCAGAGTACCATTTGGGGCTGGGGTTAATGGCCCTGGCATTTAGTTCCACTTTCTGTGGAGTAGGGCGAGATTAGATGGCTACTGGGGGTGAACTGTAGGGTTAAAGTGTAGTCCCAGGAGCCACAGGGCAGTGTAAGGCTTGGAAGTCCCCTGAGAAGGATGTGGGGCCAATTCTTGGCACAAGGGGGACAGGTGGTGGCTTCTAAGAGCATAGGAGCCCCTACTGAGAGGCTCAGATTAGGGGGGCAGGGGATTGATAGGTAGATGGTAGCCACAAGACAGCTCTGGTCAAGTGGCTTTGGCATCCAGGTTTAAGTGAGCCAGGCTGGGAGTGTGAGGGTGGAACTAGAGGCTGATCTAGAGTTCCTGCACTCTGAGTGGTGACATCAGCTCCTGGTGGGAGTGAGCTGGAGTGCGCTAGGATGCAGGGCTGCTGAACCTGGGGGTGCATACTGACCCCAGGGCAGGGGGACAGGAAGAATAAGCAGCAGCTGGCGCCCTCCACGGCACCCCAAGAAAGAGACCAAGTGTTGGGAGAGTGCCAGACTGGCTCTCCTTCCTCCTCTTGCTGGGAAGTACCAGCTGGGAAGGGCAATTTTATCACTTCACATGAGAGGCTGTGCCAGGAGGCCATGGAGGAGCCTGGCTAGGGCATGGGGTGTGTGAAGGAGGGGACAGCAGCAGCACAAGGGCTCATCTTGGTAGGATTGGGGGAGGAGTTGGGTAGGTCCAAGATATGATAAGACTGGGAGCTGGGGGCATAGAGAATGGGTAAGAGGGTGGGCCAGGGTCCAGTAAGGCTGCAGGAGTTCTCTGGACTTGAAAAACAAATTCTCCATCCTGGATCTTGGGCCAGGGTCAGGCAGGAGGGTTGGGTGGCATACCCAAGTTAATGAGACAGCTCTTGGTGTAGAGGACCTGGTAGCTTTAGGGACAGCATGGCCCCAGATGTATTGTGTTGCCTTATTTTTCTTTATTCTGCTTTTTATTGAGAAGTCCCTCTGCTTGTTTTGCTCTGGTCCCCACCATTCCTTACTGCCCCTCAAGTGTTTGCCAATCTACTTGCCCATGGTGGACACCAGAATGGCCTCAGAGACTCCAGAAGCACATTTGGAAGCCGCCATCATTTTCTAAAATTGACCTCCCTGGGGCTTTCGAGCAGGTTCTAGAGTGTCTGCTATTTCTGTTTTCCCAGCCTCCCTTTGCCATCCCAAGGAAGAAACCTGGGTGTGATTTTGCCAAACATCCCTTGGTCTCTGTTTCAGGTGACCCTTTTAGAATGGTAATGCTGATTCGCTTTCCTCAGAGCCCCTCCCCAGAGTATCCCCTAAAAGCAGGTCACTGCCCTCCATACTTTCTAGCCCTTCCCTAACCTCAGATATGGGTGGAGGCAGAGCAGGTGTGCTGATGGCTGTCAGGGTCCTGACTTCCTGGGACCCTGGGTGATGTGCTCCCTTTGGAGCCCCTCTTTGGCCAGTGGCAATGGGCAGGTTGGAGAAGGCCACCTCTTAGGTGGCTTCCAGCACCCACATTCAGTTCTGCTTTATTACTGTCTAAAGTCCAAGCCAGGCCCCAGCCCCTCTTCCTGGAACCTTCTCAGCCAAGCCCCAGCCCGTGTCCTCCCACTGACCCTTAAAGCCCCCCATCAGGGACCACAGGCATCAGCCTCCACCTGCCTGTCCAGTCTTGCTACCTCCCCGAACTCAGGTGAGTCAGGGCTATCTGGGCTGCCTCTGGTTGGAGGGACCCCCACTGAGGGCCTGGGGGCCCATCCCCACCAGGTCCATCTTCAAACAACGCCCAGGGCAAGCCTCTCAGGAAAACCACAGGGTGTTTGAGCTTTTGACGACTTCATTATAATTTTATCAATCAAATTCTTAGAAGAGGGAAAAAATCTGCCCTCCCCACCCTCCTCCCTCACTTGTCCCACCCCCCTTCACTCTCACTTTCTTCCATTCATAATTTCCTATGATGCACCTCAAACAACTTCCTGGACCGGGGATCCCGGCTAAATATAGCTGTTTCTCTGTCTTACAACACAGGCTCCAGTATATAAATCAGGCAAATTCCCCATCTGAGCATGAACCTCTGAAAACGGCCGGGATCTCAGGTCTCCTCCAAGGCCCTCTGGAGTCCAGTCCATAATGAAGGTCTTGGCAGCAGGTAAATCCACCCGGCCCGCGCCGGCTTCCGCGTCCCCGCGGCGGGTGCGGCGGAGCTTGGGGCGCTGGGCGAGCACCCGCGGGACGCCTCCCGCCGCAGACGCTCGGACACTTGGGGCGCCCGCGCAGCCCTCCCGGCCCGCCGGAGGCGCAGGGAGGCGACACATGGTCCGGGCTCCGCGCGCCCAGCCCTCCGGGCGGCAGATTGGCGCTGAGGAAGGGGGCCCGGACAGCCTTCCTCCTCCTCGGTCCACCACCTCCTGCGCTGCTCCTGCCTCTCTGCTTTCTCCAGAATTCACTCTCTCTCTTTTCTTTTTCTTTCTTGCTGTCCGCTTTCTCTTTTCCGACTGCGTCCCGGGCTGCTCCCTGGGAGGGGCGCGGGCGGCCGAGCAGCTTGCAAACTCCGGCTTGGGACGGAAGCAGGTGCTGCCTCCAGCTGCTAGAGCCTGGAAAGCGTGAGGTCTGCGCTAGGTGAGATGGGGGTGTGGGTCCTCTCCCCCCCGAGCCATCCTGACCACCTCCACACAGCCTGGGGATGCTGGGAGGAAAAGGGGACTCAAGAGAAGTGAACTCGAGGCTCTCCTGTCCCCGCAGAGGGATTTTGCCGGAGGCCTCCAGCCTCTCCAGTCTGCTGATCTCAGTGCCTGGGACCCTCAGGCGCATTCTGCTGGGGCCAGAAGAGGCCCATCTGGGGTGCATGATGGTGAAGGGGGTTCAGGCGCCTGGGGGGAGGGGTGATCGGGACAGGCCCAGGCAGCTCCCTGCTCTCCTGGCACCTTTCACTTTCCTCCCTCCCGGGCCCAGCTGCCTGCAACCTTTTTCCTTTTCTCTTTCCTGGTTGCACCATTTCCTCTCCGTTCCCAAAGCCAGGTGGTCTTTGCCCTAACCCAGGGCCTGGGACAAGGAACAGTAGACAAGAGGGGAAAGTGAGTGGATTTCGGAGAGGGAGGTGGGGCATTGGAGTGAATGATGATTTGGGGCTGGAAAGTGGGACTTGAAAAATTGGGGTGGAGTTGAGGATACTGGATAAGGAAGTGGCCACACTGGAAAGGACAGAGATGGTGGTGATGGGATGAAGATAGCAGAATTAGGGGCAATTGGCTCATGAAGCCAGAATTAAGTGGCAGGTTAGAGAAGAGTGTCAACAGAAGCTCCCACCCTTGTCCCCAGGGGGTCATTTGAGAGCTATGGGCTGAAATGGGCCAGTGAGTATGAGGCAAGGCTCAGGCATCTGGACCATCCTGGGAGGTGGGAAGATAGGGATCTCCTTTCTCCTGGGAAATGATGCTTCCCAGCCGGAAGGCAGGAAACTTGGAATTTTCACCTTCCTGAAGAAAGTGGTGCTGGGCCCAGTTTTCTGCTGGTGGAAGGCCTCCTTCCTGCACCCTTGCACAGTCACTCAACCCAGGAGAGAGTAGGGACAGGTAAGAAGACAGAAACAGAGATAGAGATCTGGAGACGGAGAGACCAAGAAAAGGATGCAGGGAGAACTAGAAATGGCCAGAGG
This sequence comes from Hydrochoerus hydrochaeris, assembly GCA_004027455.1. Lineage (NCBI taxonomy): Eukaryota > Metazoa > Chordata > Mammalia > Rodentia > Hydrochaeridae > Hydrochoerus > Hydrochoerus hydrochaeris. The sequence goes on from PVLA01004840.1 coordinate 3,925, forward strand.
AGCCAGAGCAGGAGGTAAAGGGCGGGATAGGAATCCCCTCCTGTGTGCCCCTTGCTGACTCCCATCTGGCATGCCGTGCACTCCAAGCCGCCCTCCTGCTCATCTCTCCTTCTTTCCTGTTCCCAGGAGTCATGCCCCTGCTGCTGGTTCTGCACTGGAAACACGGGGCAGGAAGCCCCCTTCCTATCACCCCTGTCAATGCCACCTGTGCCACACGCCACCCATGTCACAGCAATGTCATGAGCCAGATTAGGAACCAACTGGCACAGCTCAACAGCAGCGCCAATGCCCTCTTTATTCTCTATGTAAGTCACCCTGTGGGATACCTAGGAACTAGGGGCTTGCAAATGAGTAGCTAACCTTGGCTAGAAGAGACCCTTTTGGAGGCAGTGAGAATAGGTTTGGTTACCCCTCATCCAGATTCCCACCCCTTCTCCCACACCCCAAGCTCTAGGACTGGAAGCCACTTTCTCAAGGTCTCCCATCAGTGAGGGGCAGAGCTGGGATGAGGAGGGGGCCTGGCATTTCTAGTCATATGAGAGACCAAAGGGAGTAAGGCAGTGAGTGGAGCAGGAGACAAGGGGGACTATAGGTGTCTGGAGGGACGCCCAGGAAGAGGGAGAGTATGGTGGGTGAAAATGCAAGTGTGTGTGGTGTACCTGCTAAAATGTCACCAGTGAGATACCACATTTTCCTTTCCTTCCCTATATGGTCATGGTGATGATGATGGCAACCGCTTACATGGTCTAGGTCAGTGGTGGCAAGCCTATGCGCACATGTGCTGCAGTGGGCTGTTTGCTATCATTGATATCTTTGAAAGGTTCTCCACTGCTAGTCTCCATCTGTGGTCTCCATTGCTTGATCACTAGCAAGTTTGGTAGACTCGTGATTACTTCCAGCTCTCACAACAATTCTGGATGCCTGTAGGGCAAGGAGTTGGGTCTTCATGCTTTAGGTGGGGAAACAGAAGCTTGAGCGCTTGCCCTGAGGCTAGTAGCAGGGCTGGAATGTCAACCTTTTGACTCCCTTGTCACCTCCTCTCTGCTCTGTTGTTCCTCAGTACACAGCCCAGGGGGAACCATTCCCCAACAACCTGGACAAACTTTGTGCTCCCAATGTGACGGACTTCCCGCCTTTCCACGCCAATGGCACAGAGAAGGTCAAGCTGGTGGAGCTGTATCGCATCATCGCCTACCTTGGCGCTGCCTTGGGCAACATCACTCATGACCAGAAGCTCCTGAATCCCAATGCGCTCAGCCTTCATAGCAAGCTCAGTGTCACCGCAGATGTTATGCGGGGGCTCCTCAGCAATGTGCACTGTCGCCTGTGCAACAAGTACCACGTGGCACATGTGGACGTGACCTATGGCCCTGACACTTCAGACAAGGATGTCTTCCAGAAGAAGAAGCTGGGATGTCAGCTCCTGGGGAAGTACAAGCAGGTCATTGGTGTAGTGACTCAGGCCTTCTAGACAGGAGGTCTCGGAGCATGTCACAGACTGAGGGATCTCCAGAGCAGGATCCAGATATGGGGGATTCTCAAAATGTGGCTGGGGCCCAGGGCATCATTTTTCCCAAATGGGGGCTGCTGGCAGGCCCCAAGGGGTTCCTAGCATGTCAGAGCCTCTACACAGCACTGACCAGAAGAGGTGCCCTTCTGGTAACCAGGGTGTCACACTGGGGAGGGAAGTGTAGGCAGTGTTTTTGCTCCCACTTGTCCCCTCAGCCCTTGCTCAAACCGCACAAGTTGTCTATAGCAGCCCTGATCATAGGGCAAGACAGTGAGGGTCGGGGGCTTACCGGCTCCCAGTGGAATGACTGCCATTTTTACCTTTGCTTTTCCTAGACTTTGGAAAGCTTAGATGGGACATTGGCAGGCCAGAGAGGTGGGGGTCCAGAAGAACTCCTTGTCCCTTAGAAATTTAGTGTGTAGAAGATAAAGAAGGGGTGGGATGCTATGTTCTTTTGAACATGATCAGAAAGCTTAGGCCCAGGTATTGTTGGGTAGAAGGTCATTGGTATTTAGGCACTCGGGGAGGCAGAGAAACTACCTTCAAGCCTAGGAAGGCAGACACTAGAAGGAAGAGAGGTCCTTAAAGCCTTGTTCCTCTTCCTCTTCTCTGCACTCTTTTCCAACAGCCTGGCATGGCCAGGATCTGGTGGCTGGATCTGGAATAGGGTACATGGAGGTGGGTAGGGGAAAGTTGCAGAGACAGGTAAGGAACTTCAGAGGGGACCCAGAATCTTCCTCTTGGGGACAGGAAGGGCACAGGTAACTCTGAGTAGCAGCTCATGTTGGAGGCCTGTAGAGGCCCTGTGAAGTCACACAAAGGTACTTGAGGGGGACCAGAGATTTTCTTGGGTCCCTAGAGCAAGGAGTCACAGAACTTGAGGTCAGGGTCTCAGAGAAGCCTGAGATCCAAGAGTGCTGTGTGTCTGGCCCAGCACGATTATCTATTTATTATGATGTCCTATTTATGTTAACTTATTGGTGCTTTAAATGGTAAAGTTAATCCCTTCTCTTGCTCCCTACCTAGCAGGGAACCAGAGCTGAGCCTCTTGGCAGGGCCTGGTCTAGAAGCTGACACTTTACAGGTGGAATTATCTTTACAGGTGAAGTTTAGAGAAGGGTCAGGGTCAGAGAGATCTGGCTAGCATCCCTGTTCCCCTCCCTTTGAACTCTGAACTCGCTTTGGAGGTGTCAGGAACAGGCAGCAGGCGCTGGACCAGTTTGTACGTGGGGGCTTTATTTTCTTCCTGGCTCCAGGACACTCTTTCTCACTGTGCTCTCTAACACCCCTGGAATTGTGCTATGTTGGCACCATTCACTATGCAAATGAATGGCCCTGGATAGTGGGCAAGGTTTCCCCTTTGTCTTCACCAGTGAAGAGTTTTTGTCACACAATGGGAATGAGCCTGACCCAACACCTAGCTTACTCCTGCATGGTGGGGAAGCTCCTTGGGTTGCTTGAACACCCACCAAGCAAGTGTACAGGATGTTGGGGCAGCTGCTCCTGTGCTCTGGAGCAGGGAAAGTGAGACCTGAGATGCTTGGGACACAGACCAGAAAGCTGTGGTTCCTGCTACCCCACCTTCTTCTCATTCCCACCCATGTCTGGGTTCTTGGGCCTGGAACTTGATCTGCTCTCTTCCTATATGTTGGGGCCAGGTGAGCAGAGAAACACTCTAGGGTCTGGGAGCAAGAGAGGAAGGGAGGCAGCCCAACTGGGGCAGCTGCTGAGAGCAGCATTCTGGCTGCTTCTCAAGCCCTGAGCAGGCAGGCGGCAGTCCAGCCACAAAATCATGGTACTGATGATTGTACTTCACACTCACTTTGCACCTTTCTCTCTTATTCTCTAAGCACTTTACCTGGATGGCAGATGGGCAGCCAGTGGGCCGCCTGAGGTCTGGGATAGGGAAGGTTAGAAGTTGTGTATCCCAGTGGTGTGACTAAGATGTGGCATGTGTAGCAGAGGTCACAGCAGTTGTGCCTTTTCCAGTGCAGTTTCCATTTGGGTCACATCCTTTTCCAGGATCACAGCCTTGCCACCCTCCTATTTCCCTGTTCCTTTGGGCATGTCTTGGGAATGGCTGCACTTTCCAAGCTGAGCAGCAAGAAAGACAGCTCGTTTGGAAGCCAGGAAAGAGGACCCTGTAGCCTGGTGCCAGCTCGGCTTGCCATTATTCCATCTCCCCGTGGACATGGATTCCCTGGGCTGGATCTACCTGGCAGCCTTGGAGGGCTCAGGAACCAATAGAATCTCCTCCCTGCCATCACAACCCCTGGCTCCTTGACACTCTGCCCAGCCTGGACTCTGCCTGAAGGACTCAATCCTCAGTGTTCTTTCTAGATCTAATTCCAGCAGGTCAGTGCCCACTTTGCACAGTATCACTGAATTATGGAGCCTTTGTGTGAACAGCTTTGGGGGGAGTAAATTGTACATTTCCATGTTTTTGCCTACTGGTATTGACCCCCACCTGGCATGATGGGCTAGAGGACAAAAGACAGGTTTTTTGCAGAGAAAAGGGTAGACAGTCATCTTGCAGTTTATTGAGAAAGAAGTATGGGGGCCCTTATTTATTATTTAAAAATTTAAACCACAAAAGCACTGCTAGTTTACTGGTCTCTCCTCATCTCCCTTATCCCTAACTCTGATTAAGTCAGTCCAGCCTGATTTGCTGAGTCGCCAGAGCAGACTTAGCAAGTGGGTTTGGAGCCTCAGAATCTATTGAGGTAGCAAGTTCCTTTAGACAGTACAGATTAATCCCTAGCCCCCACACCCAGCCCAGGTATCTGGGCTATATCTTCCATTCACACTGCTAGCTCAGTGGTCCACCTCGGGGCGTTAGATGTTTCCCTCCTTCCTTTCTACTGGAAAGGACTTGGCCTTGGGTGATAAATTCCTCTTTGATGAATGTACCCTATGGGAATGTTTCATAAAGACAGATTATTTTAATTTATTCAATGTCATATTTAAAATATTTATTTTTTATACTGAAGGAATACTTTTTTAAGAAAAAAAGAAATTAATAAAGAATCTGCTCTTGGCAAGTACTCTGGAGTGTATTGATGTGGGGAGACAGCAGGGGTGGGGACCAGCTTGGTCTTGGTTGTCCAGCTGGGTGGGACTCCATTGGATAAAGGACAGGAGAGTGGGAAGAGTGGGGTGCCTCCACTGGCCAAGGGTTCTGGCACTGAAAGGGGTCAGTGGGTGGGATTTTGGCTCAGGCAGAAAGTAGATGATGTCCAGATCATGGGATGCCACCAAAGAAGGGATGAATTGCTCATCTGTGGGGAGGGGTGTTCTTTGGCTGCTCACTGAACCCTCACAATAACACCATCGATGTATTCCCATTTAACAGAGGAGGAAACCAAATGACCAGGGCTATCTGAAATATTTAGGAACAATTAGGGTCATCTCTTCAACTCCAAGTCTCAGATTCTTTCCCCATGTGAACTTAGGGATTTAGAAAATACTAGCTGCAAGTGTTTCTATCATCAAGAAATGGTCATTGACTATCTAGAGGGATTTTAAAAAGCATGGGCCTAAAAGAATAAGAAGGGTCCAACCTGAACTCACACAGACTACAGTCAGAGTTGACTTGCTACCCTGATGGTCTTTCCTGGGCCTGAGCAACTCTCACAGCAGCCCTGCTGCACTTCTCCTGCTTACACTTGGGGACATAATTTTCATAGCAACCTTCTTCCCAGCCTCCTAGGACCCTTTTGTTGGAGGAGCACATAATGTTCAAACTAGGTAGTCACAGACACAGAGGCCTGGAGTAGTCCCATTGTCTTCCCAGGGTTCCCTCTGGGGTTGGAATCTGGGCTTCCCAGATTGTGGCAATCTGGGCAGGATTTCTTAGAATCACCAACTCATTCACGTATTTATGTTACCAGCATCAGTCATTGCCTTCTGGAGGCTCAGAGCTGAAATCGCTAATGGAGGCAATGAATGCCCCCTCTAGGAAGATGTGGGTGATGGAGGGAGGTCCAGGTAGGGAGGTTATTCACTCTGGAATCAACTGGGGACTTCAGCAGCCTGATCTCTGTACAGTGAAGGGCCTGACCTGTGATGTGGTGCAACATTGGCCTCACCTGAAAGTAGATGAAAACTGTAGTCTTGGCTTCCCCCACCACCCTATATCCAGTCATTCAGACTCTGGTTTTAAGCAGGATTCCAAACTGTTTGTATGCAGGATGAGATGAGAGAGGCTACCCTGCCATATTGCTTCATGCTCCTCCAGAGGCCACCAGGCCCAGTGCAAATCCCCCAGGATGGTGCAGGCAGCATTGGGGAGGAAGACTTGAGGGTCCAGAGCTAGTTCTGGGTCATCTCCCTGAAGGCAGTCCCAGGTTTCCTTACTCTCCTGCTGGCTGAGTCCTTTGGGCAGACCGCACCTGCTAATATATCCTTGTAGTAGCCAGGGGTGGAGATATCATTTCCATTGCCCAGGGTAAACAAGGTTAAAGCTTTTCTAAAGAAATCTTTAGTAGGAAACTACAGTTAACAAAACAAATGCCAGGGGCCAGGGATTTAGCTCTGTTGTCTAAGTGCCTGCCTGGCAAGTGCAAAGTTGTGAGTTCAATCCCTGGCACAAAAAAAAAAAAAAAAAAAAAAAAAAAAAAAAAAAAAAAAAAAAAAAAAAAAAAAAAAAAAAAGCCAAAGTGCAGGAAGGGAAGGAAGGACAGGGATGGTGGATAGATGGCCCAGGTGTCTGGAATTCTCCACCAGACAGAGGATTCCACCTTGGCCAGAAAGAACAATAGACCATTAATTGGTTATTGGGCCATCCAGGGCTCTTACCTGGCTCTATCACTGCTCAGTCCAGCCTGGGACCCATTCTATGAGCTCAGCTCACTTTTCTGCAAAATTGTAAGAGCAGTCAGTGATGAATGTCACTCTACTTACCAAAATAACCAGAGAGTTGGGGTAGAAACACTGGCTGAATTTTGTAGCTCTTGGGACCCAGCCTATCCATTCTCAGGTAGAGGGAAATGTGACGCAGAATGAATCTCGGACACCTAGTGCCCTTTTCACAGGTGATATGCGGGTCACTCTCCCCCAGAGAATGCAGAAAGGAGGATTTGGGCAGTTGAGTCCAAGGCCACTGTTAGGCTGATAATCAGGATGTGGTGAGCAGAGTGACAAACTTTCCAGTAGATTGCTCCCTTGTGGGCAACCTAAGCCCAGAAGACACTTAGGTACAGAGGCTTTGTAACCCAGGTGTGAGGTTGACATGTGGGACCAATCTAGGAGGATAACTGCCCATGGCGATCCTACTGCATTCACATGTCCATAGGCTCAGTGAGGTGCTGCTCTTTACAGTTTACAAAGCATTTTCTCACCCATCATTAAATCCTCCCTATCACTCTCTGAAGATAGGGTTACATATTCACTCTGTTTTACAGATGAGGAAACTGAGGGTGGACTGTAACTAAGTGTATGTGTGTGTGTGTGTGTGTGTGTACATATGTGTATATGCATGCACATATGCATGTGTGTGGGCTGGGAATCGAACCAAGGCCTTGCTCATGCTAAGTACATGCTGACACACTGAGCTCTGCCCCGTCTATGAGATGCTCTTCATGGTTATGTGTGTGGTCATCATCTGTTCACGTACCTGATCAAGACTGTTAAGGGTTTCTCTGCAGCAGACTTTATACCAAGCGGCTCAAGTAGAAGAATCTCCCAAGTAAATTCCTAAATTTCAAGATGATACAGAGGAGGAATTTATTTGCTACACCAAAGCAATCATGTTGCAATACACATGAATGTCACAGAGGAAATAAGGTACATTTATTTCCTAATTTAAAGTCCTCTTTGTTTTAAATAGCATCTAAGACAGCTTATAACAGAAGGTACATAATAAAAATACCAATAAAAGAGATAGAGTATCATCATCAGAGAAGATATAAACAGACTGAGAAAATAAGACCACAAAAAGAAAAAAAGACATAAATATTTCAGATCACAAGGGTCCATATAATTACCATGGCTGAACTTCAAAGTTGGATCTGAGATTCCTGGCAGCTAAAGGAAAAATGGAAATGTTATCTTATTATGTGATTCTCATAATTAGAAAGGAAGAAGCTCAGGGAAAGTAGAGCCTTGGACTGGGATTGGGTCCCAAAGGAAATTTTTCTCTGAAACCATGGTACATAGTGAGTGGCATGATGGGCCCCACTTTTAGCAGTGTGTGGATTCAGGGGAGCTGTTTCTACAGCAGTCTTTGCAAAAGCTAGAGTCCAACCCAATGAAGTGCAGCCCAGTGAAGCTGTTTCTACCAGCAACTGGCCTGACACAGGCTGAAAATTGAGCTTCAGCCTGGATTTTTGGCCTTGAAAGTGTGGTAGGGGCTGCATGTGACTCAGAAGATTTTACCTACACTTTTAAAAAATGGTACTGGGGATTGAACTCAAGGCCTTTTCATTGAGCTACATCACTAGTCCGCCTTTTTTATTTTTCATTTTGAAACAGGGTCTTGGTAAGTCATTAAGTTGCCCAGATTAGACTCAAACCAGGGGTCCTCCTGCCTCAGCCCCCCAGAGTGCTGGGATTACAGGTGTGCACCACCATGTCTAACTTCAAACACCTTTTTATTGCCATATAATGTACCCATGAAAGGGATATCAGATGACTTCTTCTCTCCTAGAAGAATTTGAAAGTTGAAAGAAGGATGCCGGGTAGTCCTGAGGGATCCTGGGAGAAAAGTTAGGAAGTATGTATCATGTCTGATGAGGGATTTGGGAGTTGATGACTTTGAGTCTCTGCTCCTGCCTCCCTCAGGGATCTTTTGGGTACTGTTGGACCCAGATGAAAAGTCTTCAGTGGGCCACTGACTGCAACATCCAAGACACTTCCGGCATCTCTTCCTGTCCTTGTAGAGGGCTCAGCTTGAATCTGTCCCTCTGACTTGAGGGGGAGCCCCACCCTACTTTGGCCTCACTTCAGGAGGCAAATATTTCATTTATGAGGACGTGGCCAAGCACCGCCCACTGAGGCAGCCTCAATGACCAGGCGTCCTCTGGGATGCAGGGGGAGAGCCGCAGACAGCCATGGGATGGGGACTGAGCGGGGGTTAAGTGAGCAGACTGGCCTGCTCTGCTGGCTGAGAGCAAAACCACTGGAGGAGAGGAAAATATGTGAGGCATTTTTGTAATTCCAGGCGGCTTGGTCCAGCTCCTGCCCAGACAGTCAATGAATCAAAGCCGGGAAGGCTCTACCTGTCAGCAGGCGCTCTTCTGGCCCTGTCCCCTAGGCTCCATGCCTCTGTGCCCAGTAGGCCAGCTGGAACCCTCTCAGCTCTCAGGGTGAGAGTGTGTCACAGGCAAGAGCCAGACGTGGGCAGCTCGTGGGCTTAGAAAGTTCTGTGTCACCTGTCTGCTCCTGTTCTTGTCCTGTCTCACTCAGCTGTGTCTCCAGCATCCCTGCTGTACTGGCTTGAATGTTGACCTCCAAAAGATATGGCAGGTCCTAATCCCCAGAACTTGAGAACTTGACCTTATTTTAGAAAAGGAATCCTTGCAGATGTCATGAAGTTAAGTATTTCAAAATGAGATTGTCTTGGATTATCCAAGGTGAGCCCTAAGACTAAGGACAAATGTACTTATGAGAGACTACAAAGGGGAGAAGGAGAAAGGTCAAGTGCAGTTGGAGATGGCTGAAGCAGCCACAAGCCAAGGAGTACCTGGGCCATCAGAAGCTGGCACATCAAACTACTTCCTCACTTCAAAAGCACAGGCCAGGAAGAACTCACCTCTAGAGCCTTTGGGAGAACCTGGTTTTGCCAACACCAATATTTTAGACTGCTGGCCTCCAGAGCCGGGGTACTCTGTGAGCAGTGGTCTCCAGAGAAGAACCCAGTTTGTGGTACTGTGTCATGGCAGCCTGACGATGCTGCTATGGTTTCGATAGCTGTCCCCCAAGTGCCTGGATGCTAAAGGCTTGATTGCTTGCTGTCCTATGGTGCTACTAGGGGGTGGTGGCACCTTTAAAAGATGAGATCTAGTGAGAGGTCTTAGGTGACTGGGGTGCCCTCAAAGGGGATTGTGGGAATCCTGTCCAATTTTACCTCTTTTTTGGTTTGTTTGTTTACAAGCTACCATGGGGTGAGAAGCTTATGCTACCATGATATGCTGCTTTACCACAGGCCTAGAGGTAACAAGGCCAACTGACCATGGACTGAAAGTTCCAAACCTGTGAGCCAAATAAGTTTTTTCTCCCTTTAAATTGACTGTCTTAGGTATTTTGTTATAGTAACTAAAAATAGACTAACACAGGCACTAATATACCCACCCAGAACTTTCTAATGCTTCAGTGCCACCTGCATCAAATGTGTCCAGAATTGGCTTCTGCCTGGCCTGAGATCCTCCCTTCCATTCTATGTCCTTGACATCTATGTCTATGTTTCCAGGGCTGATCAAACTACCTCCTTACTTCAAAAGCCTTCAAAATTCCTGAGGAAACTCTCAACAGTATATGTGGCCGGCTTCTTTTCATAGGCTAAAACCTAGGTCCCAACTTCAAGGCTGGCTTTGTGTGTGCGCAACCTGGGTCACTGTGCAGGGCCCACGGACAGAAGTGTTCGGAGCTTGTTCATGGCCACTGTTGTTCTGAAATACTTTTTTTATTTTTTTAAATTTTATTTAAACAGAAAAAAAAGCAAAACAGAAAAAGGGTAGAAATAATACAGAATTTCAAAAAAAAAATAAACAGTAAGAAATAACTAGTTGATAAATTACATATTGCCCTCTTAGAAATAGTTGTTTAAATTACAAAATTAAAACATACAAAGTGGACATTTAAACAGTGAGACTGCAAACAGTTCTGTTCAGTTATCCAACAAAAACTTAGTAATATTGTTATCAATCCTATGCACTTAAACATACATGCAGTTATATCCTTTAGAGCACTTTCTTTTCCTCTCTTTTTTACAATAGCAATTACACATTTTGGGTTTTATTACTCCTCCAGTTCTTATTACTTTTTGCACTAGAGGCACAATGTGATATTTATAAATATGATTCTTATTTATTTCACTTATGAGGATAGTCTCAAGTTGCCTTCTGAAATACTTGTTTTTGAACAAGGGGCCTGGTGCTTCCACTTTGCAAATCGTGTAACTTGTCCTGGTCAATTTAACCTTCTGGACTTGCCTGTTCTCCATGAGGCTTCCCCCTGGCCATTATGGTGGCTTGGGAATCTGTTAAATGTCATGTCCTTTCACCTCTCCACAGCTTTGCTCAGGCTCAGGCTCTTCCCTTTGGCTAGAATGTCACTTCTCTGGCTGTTCTAGGTTCACAAAGTATCCCTTGGTTCCTTTAGGTTGGAATCTCTTAAGCTCATTTTACCTCCAGCTGTATGTTTTTTCAGGGAGTTAGGAGTCATCACGTTCTTCCTTCACTCATCGTGGTTCACATGGACCTCCTGTTCACTGAGCACCTACTATGCACAGAGCACATTGTAGATACATGACATAGGTCACAGCCATAATAACTTCCATTTATCAGTGGCCTGTAGCAAACGCTTAACTGTGTTACACCATATCAAATGACTAGAGCACAGATCAACCAGGTCCACACCCCTGGGAGTTTAGCAGTACAGATTCTTGGCCCCTCCTCAAACCAACTCAAATGGAATTTGCATTTCAATGCAATTCTCAGGGGGCTCTGTTCATTGTTCATGTCATCATCCAGCAAGAGCTGAGGCTCAGTGCCTAGGGTAGCACCAGGACTCTGACATGACTGGATTTGAATCCTGGCTTTGCTCTTTTCAACTATGGAATCTGAGGTCAATTTCCTGAATTCCTCCATGTCTCAGTGTCCTCATTTGTCAATGACCCTTCTATAGTCATTAAGAGAAGTAAATGGGATAAGATATGCTGCACAAGGCAAGTGGGCAAGGTAGCACTTTAATTTAATGTCCTTGTCTTCTCTGCCTGCTTGTCCCTGTCCCTGCCTTCACCCTGATTCATTTCTGGAACTCTCACAGCCTCCCCACTGACCCAGCCACCATGGCAACCATCCTAAGGGAAACCACCAATCTTTTATCGGCACAGCAGAGGAGGTTTTGGGGTGGGAAGTCTTTTACGTCTCCCTCACCCAGTCCAGGCTACAGAATCTTCTGCTTGCCTCCCCTTCTTCTAGTCCCACTTCCCAGCCACAGAAAAGGCCCAAGGAGATGCTGGAGGAGGGGGAGACAGGCATGAGGTCAGCCCCACGTCAGCCCACTCCCTTTCCCCGCCGTGGCTGGGAAGAGGCCGCTGAGAGGGTGCCAGCCACACTGGAGGTCTGTCCCCTGCTCTGGGGCCAGACCACAGGCAGCTGAGCTGGGCTGCAGCCAGGCTGGGGGGAGGTATTCTCAGCCCTGAAGCTCCTCTCTGTCTGGCCCTCAGGACCCCTCCCCAACTCCAGATTCAAGCAGCAGCCAAGGGCTCTTCCAAGCAGGTGAGGTCATTGTCTCCACCAGACCAGCCTGACGCAAAGCAGCCAGCCACCCACATGGCAAGATGCATGCACCCTGTACCCTCCCCACTCCATCTTCCCTGATGGTAGCCCTGGGCCCAACTCTGTCCATTTCATTCCCTCTAGGGGGTCTTTGGGAATCTACTCCAGACACCTGTGGGCAGGCAGGGTGAGCCAAGAAAGAACACTAAAAAGAGATTCTGGGACCACCCTTTGGGTCTGTTTTGTTCTATGAAGACTGATCCCAGGGCAAACTCTGCAGTGACTTGGTACATAGACAGGATTGGGAATCCCTGGGACATGGCTGTACTTATGGGATAAAGACTGCATGTGACAGCTGGTATTTTTTCTATGCTCATCCTGATTTTTATCACAGCTTGGTCAAGACAAACCCTTATTTCTACTTTTTGGTGTTTCCCAATAGCTCCTGATACTCTTCTGGAGGTCCAGAGAGTTTCTAAAAAAGGTGTGGGGGAGGTTTGTGGGCCTCTGGAGAGTCTAGTGAGTGCAGGTCCCCACTGTGAGCCCCTTGAGAGGATTCACACACTTGAGAGGAGTCAAAGTCTGAGATGGTTTTGCCTCCTAGGGACACTTGACTATGTCTGGAGACACTTCTGGTTGTCACGCACTATTGATTGGTCACTTCTGGCATCTACTGGGTAGAGGCCACGGGATCTGCTAAGAGACAGTCCCCTCGCCCAGCCAACAATCATCCGATGCAAACTGTCAGCAGTGCCATGGTTGAGAAGACTTGATCAAAAGGAATCCACCAACCAACCATCTCTCAGCATCTAATCTGCTCCCAGATTATGGTGACATACAGCCCCACTGAAGCAGAGATTTCACTGTCTGGCTCCTCCGCATCAAATCCTGTTTGTGTGTATATGTAAACATGTACACACACAGGGGCATGGTGTGGCCCCTGGGAAGCTAAGGAGGCAGGGAGGGGCAGGGAACTATGGGACTTCCACCCTGGTCCCCAGCAGACCTCTCTACTGCTGTGTGACCTAGACCCATCTCTTCATCTCTCTGAGCCTTAGTTTCTGCATTTTAGAGTGAGGTTGGTATAAGAGAGTATAGGCTTCAGAGCCTGAGTGCCCTGGGCTGGGATTCAACTCTGGAAACTGAAACTCCTCACGTTTTCCCCCCAAATCTCCAGTTTCTTCATAGGTAAAATGGGGACCCTCCATGTTCACCTCACTGGTTACTGGAAGATAAATGAAGTAACACATGGAAGCCACCTCTGCAGCAAGCATTTCATGGTGGCCTTTTCCTTGTCGTTTTGAGTTCCAAGACAATCCAGAGTCCATGCCAAAGAATCAACAAACTGCCCTACCAGGCTGGGGTTGTAGATAAAATACAGGACATTAAAATTATCTGGCTGAAGTTTGATTTGTTCAGTCTAGCTTACTGTTTATTTTTGTAAATAAAGCTTTATTGGAACATAGTCATGCACATTCATTAAATGCTGCCTCTGATTATGTTTTTGTGCTATAACAGAATTGAATTGTTGTGATACAGATCTTAATGTCCATGGAAACTGAAATAATTAACATCTAACCTTGAAAAAAAGAAGCCTGCTGAGCCTTGGTCTATTCTTGGAAATAATTGCCTGAGGGTAGAAGTTGTGTGACAAGAGCCCATGGAGTAACTGCTATGGGCAGTAGGCAGATATGTGAAGAAGATGGTGAACGGAGACTCTCAGTCACCCTAGGGACACAGTCTGGAAGAAATTAGAAAAAGCCCTGGTCTGGGAGGACAGGGCCCCATGTTCTAGAGTTCTAGACTCTTTGCTAACTTTCAAATGACCTTAGTAAAGTCTTTTCTCTTCTCTAGGTCCCAATTAATTAATTTTATTTTGGGTCAGGATCTCACTATATAATTGAGGCTGGCCTTGAACTCACTATGAGGCCCAGGCTGTTCTCAAACTCACAGCAATCCTCCTGCCTCAACCTGCTGAATGTTGGGATTACAGGTATGTGCCACAACTCCTGATTGGTCCAAATTCTTATATCCTCCATTTAAATGTTCAGCAAACATTTATAAAATACCTACTATATGCCAGATGCCACCTGAACACAGGGTCCTGATCTTATGGCTCTTCAATTCAAGTCAGAGTAAGTGATGATAAACAAGTCTGTAAATATACAATATGGAGTCAGCTAAGTGACAGAGTGTTCCAGAAATACCTGGATGATACTGTGGTAGAACCTGAGGAGGGACTGAGATTTGATGAAAGAGCAGTTGCTTCAGTTTTCCCATCTGCTGCTTGTATGGCCTTGCCAGAGTCACTTACAGGAAGAATGGGTTCACTTTGGTCAAGAGGTTGTATGCTTCTTAAACTCTGTTGGCAAAGACCCCTAAGAGTAATGCCTTCCATCTCAACCTTGATTGGAGAAGATGGACCATTGGCCAGCTGGACTGCCATTTTGTGGGGTTGAGCGTAGGGAAGAGGGGAAGAGGGGCCCAATCCTGCCATGGCCAGCAGCTGTGTTCTTCCTGGGCAGCATCTTGTCCCTACCCACAGTTCCAGTCTGACCTGACCCAATATGATGGCTGTGCTGTAGATTCTAAATCAGATACCCTGGGCCAGACAGTACTCCCAGCCATATGGGCTAACCTTAGCTGTCCCCTCCAAGCCCCCAGACACAGGTATCCTTTGAGGTAGGTAACACAGCCTAATCCTGTCTGATTGAGGGCAGTGGCATAATTATGGTCCGGTCATGCTCTCCCAGGCCCCCAGAAAATCCAGCAGTATGATTCTATACCCGATATCCCCTCTGGCTCAGAATTCTTCTATCTGGACTGGTTTGTATTTGGATTACAAATTGCCAGTGATGATGACATGAGGTTGTGTAGAGTGCTGGTGGCTCAACAGAAACACACTAGGACACACAATGACATTTTCATTGAGGCCCTCAGTGCCCTAAGGCAAGTGGATGACGAATGGTGGAATTTTAGGCACATGGCAAATCCGTAGGAGGTAGAGTCCCTTGGACAGCTTATATAAAAACTTTGTTCCTTCGAAGTGTGCAGGGTCTTAAAATCTACTGCATAAGACTCACCTCATAGGCATCCATGCATTTAATTCCCTGGTAATTCTGTTGGAGAGACAGACCTCACTGTAGACTTTCACTGTGGTATCCACTCTGCACCTGGCCCTGGGACAGCCACTGGAACTCCTGGTGGAAGCACAAGGTCTCCCTTACAGGTTGGGCATGTTGCTGTCTGATGGGAGCAAGGAGAAAACAGAAATCCAGAGAAGCGGACAAAGATCACATCACCTGAGCCACCTTGCCCCTTGTCTGTTAACTTCTTCCATACCAGAGTTGCTCTAAGTGGGTGCTATTGCTTTCCATTCCCAAGGGAGTTCATTGGTATTCAAAAAATAAAAAGATTTTGTATTTTTAAAACAAGTTTAGGAAACAGCTTAATAAAATTATTGGTGGGATTTCTCCAAGCCTTAGTACTATGGGGGAAGGCAGAGTGTGCAGCATGTCTGTGCACTCTAGTGACTCTTCCAGGACCACCATCCGGGGAATTCTGACCTGACCACCTCCTCTAAGTCCCTGTGAACATCTTTGCCACAGTTCCCATCTGTCTGGCCACGTAAAGGCTGGCATTGCACTAAAATGGCCTCAAATCTTTTCTCCTCTGAGCCCACAGACTTCCTGCCAAGGTCTGGGGTTTTTTTGAACAGTAAGAGAGAAGTTCCTCAGCAAGAGAGGAGGAGTTCATCAGGCACTGTTTCCCCTGTCCCAAATTGCAGCTTCATCCCCTACTTACAAGTAAGAGGCTGGTGCTGAGCTCCGAGTGTCAACCCTTGGGAGGGGCTCCTGCAGAGAGGACCTCTCTTCTGATCTCATCAGGCTTGTCCCAGGATCCAAGTTAAAGCTAGGACAGAGGTGATCTTCTTAAAATACAAACTCAGTGAGGCATCTCATGTTTCAACCCTCAGTGGCTCCTAGTACCCTCAGGATCAAGCTCAAAGCCTCAACCAGGGCTCTTCCTACTTCTCAGCTTCATTCTTTGCCACTTTCTAGCTTGTGCTCCTGCAAAACTGATCTGTGTGTGACCCCAGGATACTCATGCTCTTTCCTGCTTCCTTTATGCCCATCTTTGTTCATCCAGGCCTGTGGTCTGAGCATCCTTCCCAGATTTCTTCCTCTGGATGTTTTTTCCTCCTTAGGGATGATTAGCCTCTGCCCATAGTGAATTCCCCCTGCACTCTGAGGTAGGCCTCTGTGCCCAATTTGCAAGATGCCCTTCGCTGTGTCTGTCTCCCTGCTCCTGCTCTACCCACCAAAGCTTCTGAGCTACACAGAGGAGTGTCACACAGCAGAGTCACTGCTGGTACTCACAAATGTGTGCTTGACCCTTATGTTTTTTAAAAAATTTTATTTAAAGAGAAAAAAAAAGCAAAACAGAAAAAAAGGTAGAAACAATAAATAATTAAAAAAATAAACAGTAAGAAATCACTAGTTGATAAATTACATATTGTCTTCTTAGATATAGTTGTTCAAGTTACAAAATTAAAGCATACAAAGTGGACATTCAAAGAGTGAGGCTGCAAACAGTTCTGTTCAATGATCCAACAAAAACTTAGCAACATGGTTATCAATTCTACACAGTTAAACATACATGCAGTTATATCCTTTAGAGCATTTTCTTTTCCTCTTTTTACTTTTTAAGTCCATTATCTGTTTAGTTATATCATGTTTCAGCTTGCTCAGTACCTTACTGAACTGTTTCGTTGTTGTTATTCACTTTTTAATCACCTTGTATAATTCTGTTGCTTTGTTTTTAAGTTTCTCATCCATTCCCCATGGATCAGTTTTGGTGGAGTTTGGAGTTTTTGGAGGTATTTTTTTACTTTGTTGTCTTTTTTAAAAATTATTTTGAAAGTAGTAAAATACAACAGAACAAGACAGAACAAAGCCAACTGAGACAGTGCAGTGAAATTGGTACAGGACTTCACAGCAGGTTACGGGAATAACAGTAATAGGTACTATATTATCTTGTTATCTTCATAATAGTTGTTCTTTCAGTCAGGTATAGCAAAATCAAAGGAAATACCAAACATTATAGAACTTATCAAAACAGAATATTGAATATAGTAATACAATTAATTGGAACAAAGCAAAACAATGATAAAAATATTTGCCCTCAAAGAGATGGTAGAAGGAAATACCCCTATTTCTACACTGCATATTGACCCCTATGTTTTAAGGGCTATCCCCACCAGGAGCCAGGTGGGACTCCCAAAGGAGAGTACAGTTCACAGACAAAGCAGTAATATCTTAGGCATGTGCCTTGATCCCTCTGTGCTTCACTTTCTCCTTTATAGCACAGGACTCCTCTGAGATTATTCATGTTGAACACAGAACAAGTGCTCCTGAGGTACCTGAGGCACTGTGTCACAGGGCGGGTGCCTTGGGCAGTAAGCCTCAGCATCCCCAGCTGTAAAATAAGGCTGATGAATGGACCTCAAGACTCATCCACATTCCGGAACATGAAAATATGATTTAACTTGGCAAAGTGGCCTTTGTGTATGGAATTAAGTTAAAGATCTCTAAATAAGATAGTCCCAGATTATCAAGGAGGTACCCCAGACCTAAATAGATAAGTTCTTGCAAAACAAAAAGCATGATTTTGGACACACAGAGAAGGTTATGTGAGGTCAACCACAAATTGAGGAATACCTGGAGTCATCTTCTAGAAGCTACCTACAAGAAAGAAGGGTTCCTCCTAGTATCATCAGACAGGGATTACCCTGGTGATATCTGGCCTCCAGGACTGAGTGAATAAACATGTGCTTTCTTTCTTTCTTTTTTTTTTTTTTTTGTTTTTTTGAGACAGGGTTTCAGGCTGGTCTTGAACTCACTTTGTAGCCCAAGCTGGCCTCAAACTTGCAGCTGTTCTTCTACCTCAGCCTCCTGAGTGCTGGAATTACAGGTATGTGCCACCACACCTGGCAACATCTGTGGTTTTAAGCCATCTGGCTTGTGGTAATTTATTATGGCAGCCAAAGGAAACCAATACAATCCCTTAAAAGTTCCTCAGCTCCAACAAGAACTGGATTTAGAGATTCTCCTAAATATCAGAAATGTTCCCCAGAGGCAGGATCAGGGTCCCTTAAATGTGGGAATCTGACTCTGGAAGGAGAAGCTTTAGTCCTTCACTGAAGTATTTAGTCCTTCACTGGGATCTTTCTTCATCAGTACCCGAGTCAGTTAAAGATGGAGGAACCCCTGGAAGTGCCTCTACCCCTTAGTACCGTCTGTTCTCTCTGGGAAATGCTGTTCCTCACTGCCTCCTTCTGTCACTTGCTCACTCAGCTTAGAGATCAGCACAGACATCCTCTTCCCAGCAAACCCTTCTCCATCTGCTCCCCCACCAGCTACTTGACAGAGTTAATGTATTAAACACCCCCAATTTCCAGGTCAGGAGATCCAGTCTAGACATGCGCTGGCCCCTGGTGGCCTGGATGAAGCTGAGTACTTCACCCACTGGCGAGGGTCTCTACCTCTCTGAGCCTATTTCTCAATCAGTAAAGAGAGGAAAAGGCTGCAGGCAAACACCAAAGGGATAAACAAATGCTCCTATGATGCTCCAGTCCCATGGCAGTCAATCTCTGAGGGCTGTGCCAGCTGTTATCAAAACTAGGATATTCTCCATTCTGGTCTGTGTTGTCAAAAACATAGGCCTGTCCGGTGTGCTCAAGTCTTTGACCTGTAACCTTTTCTGGGGTAATGAGTTCGCTAAGTTTATCTTTGCTGGGTACTATGAATTCCTGTTTATCCAAGGACCCACAGAAATAAACAGAATACTTGGATGACCAGAATTTTCCATTTCAGCATGTTCAAGGATAACCCCAGTCACAGTAATCACCCCAAGTCTAGCAAAAGGGGCCTCAAAGTCATCTGTAACATGGGGTGCACATTACCACTATGTGGGCTCAGCAATAGAATCACAAACTATTGCAGTTTGAAGGGCTTTAGAGAAGTTCTGTGAGTTCCAGCTGGAGCTCTGGGGAGCTCTGTGAGGTTGAGAGGTGACCCAGGGCCACAAAGGATATTGCATGAGATTCTCCTTTAAGAAGTGGAGGTTATTTTGCTACAGACAAAATAAAAACACCCACAAAAGCTTGGAAACCACCAGTTAGTTCAAACTGATTTCACTTTACAAAAGAAATGAACATTCCCACAAAGGGCAGTGGCTGTCCTGACATCTTTCACTCAGAATATCCAGCTGATGGAACACCCATCACTTGACTGTCCCGTGCCAGGACTCAACTGGACTTCCCTTATTTATCCCTCAGTGCTTTTCTTTCAGCTTGGAAGAGAGGGACTGCTTGGGTGTCCAGGGTTTGGCGGACAAGCTGTGGTCACCTCCCTATCCAGGTCATTTCCTCTTACAGGGGAGGGTTCTGCCCACACGTCCTGCCCTGGTCCTTTCTGTGGACTACAGGCAGTGTCTGGGTCAGAGTTCTATGCATAGAGAAATATCTAGCAGCAGGCTGCCACCTGAGGGAGTGTCTGGGAAACATGGGAGCAGCACCAGCCATGGTCATGCTACAGTTGCAGGGTGAGGCAGCCTGCAGGGGCAGGTACACAGAGGTACCACTTTCCTGCTGCCTGGGTATGAGTCTCTCCTATCTGGAAACTCAGACTTGAGCAAGATACAGGTGGTTCTCGCAGAGCCTGCCGTCCAGTGGGAAGACGGCATGGAAGTGCACAGTCACTGTGGCTTTAGGCGAGCAATAGGTACTGGAATGCAGTAAAGGGAGTGGGGCAGAGAGGGCCTGCAGTGAGACTGACACATCATCTGGGATGTAACGGGGAGTTAGAGGAAACCTGGCCTGGGAATGGAGGAGAGTGATGTAAGAAAAGGGACTACTAAGGTGGTTATAACATTCAGTGAGATGACACATCCACGACTCAGCAACATGCAAGCCACACATGGCTCTAAAAATGACAATGATTCTTGTGGTTCCTATGATGGCATCATAGAATCTCAGGGGATTTTGAAGACCATCTAAACCAGTAGCTCTTGGTTGAGGATGATTTTATCCCAGGAAACACTTGGCAATGTCTGAATGTTTTTATTGCCAGAGATGTAGGTACTACCAATATCCAATGGGTAGAGGACATGGATGGTTTTGAATGCCCTGTGGTACTAAGGATGGTCCTCATCTCAAAGAATGTCACCCATGCTAAGGCTGAGAAGCACAGATCTAAGCTAAAACTTCCCTCATAGAATATGCTCCTTTCTGTACTACTTCTAGCTAATCATCAGACCTGCACTTGAACACACACAGGGATGGGAAGCTCACTACCTATAGGATATGTCTGTCTAATCTAACTGTCTATGTTCATGGTTCCTGGCTCAGTTCTGACCTACCTTGTCTGATAGTAGGTTATATGACCTTCATCATTCCAGAGTGGTCTTCCTGCTCCACATCCTGTGGAGAGGAATGCCACATTGAGAGGCCAAGGAGAATCAAAGCAGACAGGGCTTTCTGGGCTTTTTCACTTAGTCTATTAACACTCTTGCTTATGCAGGAAGTCCACTAAAATCATGGAAAGACTGAATTTGGGAACTTCCAGAAAGCTGAACACATGCAGGCTCCCGGGAGCGTGTTGTGCCTTGGAGATGGAAGATTCTTGCCTCTTCCTCCATGCCTCACCCCTAGGCATCTCTTCCCGTTCCCTTTGTAATATCCTTTACAATGTACTGGTAAACCTAAGTGTTACTCAAGCAACTTGATTGAACCTGGGGAGGGGCTTGTGAGAACCCTGGTTTCTAGCCAGTAGGTCAGAAGCATAAGTAAAACAACCCAGGGTTTGTGATGGTATCTGAGGCAGAGTGTGCGGGGGAGACGTGCAGCAGTTCTGGAAAATGAGTCCAACCTGTGGGACTGGATCCCTTCTCCAAGTAGACCAGGATAGAATAGATGGACTAGAGGATGCATGACCACTGCAGGGTCACATTCCTCGCGGGTGGGGAGAAATCTCTGCACTTTTGGAGGTCATGGAAGAGCTCTGTGCTGTGAGTGTACAGAAGGAGAAACTGAGTCCTAGTTGGATTGGTTTTTCCTTCTTACTCTCAGAATCCCCCTCAGGCAGCCCATTCCATCTGTCACCAGTTCAGTGTGTTAAGAATCCTTCCCATAACATGTGATATCCCTTCTCCATGTCCTCCAAGGGAATTAGTCTTCCACCTGGCCTTAGAAACCTAGAATTAGCCTCCCTCCACTTCTGCCTATAAGACCTTTGGGTATTTGAGAACATGCTTGTGAATTTTTCTTGCTAGCCAGCACACCTCCCATGTGACCCAGGTCGTTTGACTTGGGGTATGGGGCCAGAATCTATCCTAGAGGAACCAGAGGGATCACGACAATTCCAGCTCAGAGCCTACAAGACCCAAGAAGAAACAAACAATCCCAGGAGAACAACATTCTCATATATCCTCATATGCCTCAGCTTTACCTCCTGTCAAATGGCTGTAAGAACACCTGTCTGGAGTTTCTTACTTGGTGCTATGAACACAAGAACCAACAAATGAAAAGATGAAATTGCTGCTCAATATAGTGCAAGAGATGAATGTCATCATGGCCATGGTCAGCAAACTGTCCTTGCATCTGCATGGTTGACCAAGCATTTTGGAGCGTTTTCTCCCTTTCTGTGCTAGCATTGAACCCAGAAGTGCTCTACCACTGAGTTATATCTCCAATCCTCTTACATTTTTTAAAATTTTGAGACATGATCTTATTAACTTGTCCAGGTTATCTTCGATTTTCTTTTTGTTGTTTCTTTTTTGTTTTTGTTTTTTTGAGACAAGATCTCACTATGTAGTTCAGGCTGATCTTAGAATTCACAGTATAGCCTAGACTTGTGGCAACCTTCTTGCCTCAGCCTTCCAAGTGCTGGAATAGCAGGCAAAAACCAACACACCTAGCAATGAACATAGCCTGAACATAGTCTTGAATTTTTCATCTCTTGTCTTAGCCTCCTCAGTAACTAGGGACCAAGTATTTTCTTATGTTACTTTGCCTTCTTCTGAATTGGCTAATAGCAGCATTGGTGATTCCCATATTTTACAGATGTGCAAACTGAGCCCATTGAGATACGGCAGGACCAAAAGCTGAACCTAGATCTTCTGGCTCCAAGTTCAGGAACTATAAACGCCAGGTCCATTGGAACACAGAGAGGCCACAGAGGAGAACGACAGGAGTGTGAGCAGCTTAGGAAATGGAGGGGCCAATGGAGCAACTGGTGGGCAGTGCCCGTGGGCCACGTGGCCATATGCATGTGTGAGTGTGTGTGTGTTTGTGTGTATGGCATGGCCTGTGCGCCCACACCCAGGGCACCTGCTTCTCTCTCACACCTACCCTCGTCTTTCACTTCCTCTGTGGCCTGGGTTTCCTTCCTCCCTTCAAAGTTCATGAGCTGTCTCTCTGGAAGCCTGTCTCTCTCCTTTCTTGGAATCTGCCCAGGGGGAGACACCTGCGTTTTTGTTTCGATTTCTTCTCAGGCCCTGCATTTCCTGGGGAAGCCTAGGGGGTGGGGTGGAGGGGACTCTGAGAGGCCTCAGTCTCTCTGTCTCCAGATCCTGACACCCTCCTGCCTGCCTATCTGCCACCATTTGCTCTCTTCACTCTGGTTAATCTTAGCCTCGGAGTCTCAAGGCTTCTGAGGTAGAAGGATTTTGCTGGAACTCAGGCCCAGAGAATGACAGGGCCTCGCTCAAGGAAACTTGGAGAAGTGGCAGCAGATGTGGGGACAACTCCCTTCCTGCTGTACCATACAGGAATCCTTTCTCAGCCTCTCCTTGCCCTTACCCAGTCCTTCCGTTCCTTAGCACCTGAGCAGACTTTACCTCCCCTTCTACTTGTGACATGGTTTTCAGATCCTCATTTTCTTGCTTGACTCATGCGATGGGCACAGTCCAATATTATCTGGTCCATAATCACTTGCATCTCCCGTGGTCCCAGTCTCTGCTTGCTGCTGTCCTTGTTCTTCCTCACTTATGAGTTCCTCAAATGTTACACTTAAATTTTTTTATTTTTTGGAAGTACTTGAGAATGAATCCAGAGTTTTGCATTCTACCACAGATCTATATCCTAAGCCCTTGAATTTTTAAATTTGATTTTGAGACAGCATCTTGCTAAGTTGCCCAGATTGATCTTGAACTTGTGATCCTACTGTGTCAGTCTTCCAAATGCTGGGATGTCTCCGTGCGTGTCATGAGTAGGCATCCTGGCTATCTCTTGCTATCATCTGACTTTTGGCTCCTTGCCATTCCAGTAAGTGTGAAGTGATTTTTGTTTGCTAAGCAATGAGGAAAAGCAGCAGAAGCTTGGAGGCCAATCCTGGCCCAAGCGTCACTCTTCATGCGGCTGGGAACTTCAATTAAATTCTCTAAACCTCCCCAAGCCTCCTCATTCTCCCCTGGGAACTGGATTACTAGTAAGTTGCTAAGATATAGTCACTGTAAAGTGCTTAGCACAGTTGCTGGCATGCAACACATGCTCAATAAATATTAATGCCAACAATAGCTAGGAGGATTCCTTCAAGAGCGTTGTGCACATTCTGGTAAACAGTAGGCCCTAGTGGGCAGGGGTGGCATGGAGGGCCAGCTGATATATCCTGGGGAGGCCTAGGTTGGGTGTAAGTTGGCCTGAGGAGTAGCTCTCAGCCTCTGGTTTAGGGTGCCCTTGGCCAAAACCCTGTTCAGGCTAGCTGTTGTCTGTCTTGTGAAGCAGTGCTCGGCATTTTAAGACTCAGCACATGTAAGCTTCCTCCTGATGGTTTGAATTAGAAAGCAGCTGATGCTTCACAGAAAACCCAGGGAAAAACATTATTGTTGGAGGCCAGTCTCCCTGCTGGCAGAGTGGACGCCCTGGCCTGGCATACCAGAGCAGAAAAGACTTCGCTGGCAAAATCGGAGCCTTCCCATCGGGACTCCCCTCTTTCCCTCCTCCCTCTCTCTCTCTCACTCAGCTTCCTCTGGCCCTGGGAAATGCTGGCTGCCGGGTGGGAGTCCAGACAAGAACTCCCTGGCTGTCTGGGCTCGTTCACCTCAGCGGCACATTGGTGGACTGAGTTCTGACTCAACTCCCAGCCTGGCAGGGCCTGGACATTGGGCACTAGGCAAAGGTGGGGCCTGCTGCAGAAAGAGGGAGGCACTGGGGAGGGCAAGGGGCTGAGTGGACAGGTTGGCTGGACACTGATTTTGGCAAGAGAGAGCTGGCATTAGGGCTGTCATTTTACTGCTGAGGAAACAGACTCAGAGAGGTGATGTCACCCACTCAGTCACATAGCCTGTGAGTGGCAGCCTCAGGACTAGAGCCCTTTGTGAACCAAAAGGAGCAGCTTTTATTTGTTTTCTGGCATGGGGATTGAACCTAAGGCCTTTGCACTGAGCTAATTCTTGAGCCCTTTAAGATTTCTTTTCTTCTTCTTTTCTCCTCTTTCCTCTTCCCCCTCCTCCTCCTCCTCTTCTTCTTCTTCTTCTTCTTCTTCTCCTTCTTCTTCTTCTTCTTCTTCTTCTTCTTCTTCTTCTTCTTCTTCTTCTTCTTTTCTTCTTCTTTTCTTCTTCTTTTCTTCTTCTTCTTCTTCTCTTCTCTTCTTCTTTTCTTCTCTTTTCTTCTTCTTTTCTTTTCTTCTTCTTCTTCTTCTTCTTCTTCTTCTTCTTCTTCTTCTTCTTCTTCTTCTTCTTCTTCTTCTTTTCTTCTTCTTCTTTTTTAAATTTTGAGGCAAGGTCTTGGTAAGTCATTAAGTTACCCAGGCTGGACTTGTGATTCTTTTGCCTCAGCCTCCCAGAGTGCTGGGATTACAGGTATGTATCACCACATTAGGTTGTGAGGGGTTTTAAGTATCATTCTTATTGCTGTCTTCATTGCTTGATCCTGTTCTTTCTCTCTCACACCTGAAAAAAATTGGGGAAGCAGTCAGAAGGCACTGGGGAGGCCTCCCAGTTGGCCATTGGCTTTGCTGTGGCTTCTGCCTGGCCACCAACAGTCACAGCCTCATGACCAGGGCTACCTTATCTCTGCCTTGGGGTGGGGCAGGGGTTGACAGGCAAGAAGTCCAGTTTCAGATGGGCAGCAGCGATTGTCAGGATCTGCAGTGCTCGATAAGGCCCTGCAATATGGGACTGGAGCAGATGGAAGGCGCCCTCACACACCTCTCCTTGGCCCTGTCCCAGGTCCTGGCTCCTTAGGGTCCTCCTTCCTTAGAAGCATAGGCACCGTGAGGGGCCAGTCCCCACCAACCCAGTCCTCACTCCAGGGCATCTCTCTTGTCACTGGAGAGTGAGCCATCCCTGGGGCAGGCACCTCGGTTTCCTCACCCTCAGATGAGGGCATTCTTGCCTCCACCCCATGGGTTGTTGGGAGGGCAGACTGAGATAACTGCAGTTATACGTAGTAGAACAGGCTGCCCCTGTAGCAGTTGCTCCAAAGAGGCCACTTATTCATTTGCTAATCCCCTTGTCCAGAACGCCTCTTCTTCACTGTGGTCTTTCCAAATCTTTCCTTTCTTTTAAGGCCAAATCCAAGTTCTATCTTCTCCCCAAGGTGACCTGGGAATTTCTTGGGTACTGTAAACTTCCCTGGGCTTGCCACTCTTACTGCACTTGGAATTGGCCTTTCAGGAAATAAACAGAAGGTTGGAAGGCTGGCCAGTTACAGTGGCTCATTTGGGTAACCTCAGTACTCTATGCAGGTGAGGCAGGAGTTTGAGTCTGAAAGTTTGAGCACAGCCTGGACAACTTATTGACTTAGCAAGACCCTGTCTTAAAATAAAAAATAAAAGCCTACGTCTGTAGTTCAGTTTGAAGGCCCTGGATTCAAACCCAATACATAAGTACATAAATAAATAAATAACAAGCAAATAATTTTTAAAAGGGTGGAGACACAGCTCAGCATTCATTGTTCCCTGTGGGAACTACATGCATGTGTGCACGTGCACACACGCACACAGAACTCTAAGGTTAACCAGTGCTATCTTAGGTGGTAGACTATCAATTATTTTGTTTTTTCCTCCTATTGTAGGTAAGTGTGTCCATGCATGTACATGAACATTCTACCTTGTCTTTCTTGGTTTCTTTCCTTTTTTTTTTTGGTATCAGGAATTGAACTCATGACCTTGCACTTGCCAGGCAGGAGCTTGTACCACTGAGCTAAATCCACAGCCCAACATTCTACCTTTCCTGCAATGTGCAGGACTTTTTTTTTTTTTTTTTTTAATAAGTGAGCCATAGTGGTGCATGTCTGTAGTCCCAGCTAACCGAAAGGCTGAGGCACCCGTTCAAGGCCAGCCTGGGCAACATAAAGAGACCCCCATCTCAAAAAAATTACTTCTATAATTGGAAAAGATTCAAATAAATGCTTTTGTAAAGAAGGGTCTGTCTGCTGCTCAGACACTTCATGAAATGGTACAGCCTTTAATTTTTTTATAACTTTGTCAATTGTGATGGAGGTGGACACATGCTCACTCATGGACATGGAAGCACAGTTCTAGGTTCTTCAGATAGGACCTTCACTAACTTGCCAGTCTCAGCCCCACCACTGCAACCCTAGGAACACCCACCACAAACCATTTAGGAGCCCCCTTGATCCCCCATCCAGGGCTGAGCATATAGCTCAGTGCCATAAGCGCCTTCCCGGCAAGAATTAGATCCTGGGTTTAGTTCCTAGTACCAAAGAAAAAGAGTCCCCATCCACTTACCCCCATTTCAGAAACTCAAGGGGCTTTCAAAGGTCAACCCAATTCTATCTCCTGCCACACTAGCCCACGAGATTCTCCTGACCCTTTGGCATTTTGCTGGCTGCTGTGGGTTGCAGCTGAACTGCCTGGAGGCCACCTTGCCTTCTTTCCAGCAGACTGTAAGTTACTTAAGAGCAGGAAACATATCCCACACCTCCCTGCCTCCCAGCCCTGGCTCAGTACTGGCTCACAGCAAAGCAGGTTCTCAGGGTAGGAATCATACGAGTCATGATTGTGGTTATAATGATAATGACGACAGCCACCGTTTACTGAATGCTGGCCTTGAGTCTTTACCGGCTTTCCTCTTTACCTGAATTATGTCACGAAAGCTCCTGCACCTCCTGTGAAACAGAGACTAAGGTGCTATTAATGCATCTTGAAGAGAAAAGGCTGCTGCGAAAAGAGGACATGTATCTCAGAAGCTGTTGCCTCTTCCTGTCTCAGTTTCCTCCTCTTTTTAGGGGCCTGATACTTGCTCCCCTTCCCTCTCTTTAGGTGACTGTGAAGGTCAGACAAGACTGAACATGCTTTTGGTATAAACAGCCACACGGCATGGTAGAATAAATGCTTATTCCCAAGTCTGGAAACCAGGCAAGGAATGGGGACTCTAACACTGACCTTCCCACTTGCTGTTTAAGGCTGATAGTGAATGCAAAGACACCAGTAGCCCTAGATCTGCATGGGAGGACTTGGGCACTGGGCAGCTTGCTATTGGCTCACATTCCCCAGTGCCCCTCACTTGTAATTCCTTGCTTCTTCTCTTGCCAGCCTCAGCTCAGCTGACCATCTCTGTGTCATAGTAAGAGTCCAGCTCTTTTTGAGGCTGTTCCCTATCTTGGAAAGTTGACTGGCTTTCTGCTCTCCAACCCCTACTTGCCTTTGGGTTTCAGCTGCCCTGGTAGCTCTGAAGGGCAGTATTCCCCAGCTCCCATCTGGCTGGTATCATTAATCGCTCTAATTCTTCTTGGTGACACATATCTTTGCTCTAATAAAACACTTAGCCACGTAATTATGTCTTTCACAGCCACCTCTTCTGTCAGGCCAGAGGCTTCCTGGGGGCAGGGAGGGCCATCTTGCACTGGCTTTGTGTCTCCTAAGGCTACTTATATAGCACCTGGATAGGTCTCGGCAAATCTTGTATGATGCATGACAGACTGGATGAAGGAGGCCTGAGGACATTTCCTTTGGCTTCCTTCCTCACCAATACACAGCCCAGTGGTTCTGTGAGTCTCTTTGGGTCCAGCAAAGGGTGCAACTTGGAATCAACATTTTTTTTTTTTTTGGTACTGGGGATCGAACTCACCACCTTATGCTTGCCAGGCAGGCACTTAAACCACTGAGCTAAATCCCCAGCCCAGAATCAATATTTTTGCAGCATGTGACCTATGGGCTCTGGAACCAGAGAAATCCTGAATTGAAGCTCTGCCATCTCTTAGCTAAGTGATGTAGAGGAAGTTACTTAACTTCTCTGTCCATTTGTAGAATGATCTATTAGAAGCTATTATAGCACCTACTTCATTGGTGCTAAGGGTGTGGGATTATATGAATTAAAGATTACAATGAGTTTGATTGTAATTATTATTACTGGTAATGACTCAGAGGGTTCCTCCTCCCAATTAATATCTTTGTCCTCTAATAGCAGGAGCCAAGACCTGGTCAACAGATTTGGAGATGCCTGGGAGGGAAGCCAGAAGCCTGAGACTCCAGCTCAGAGGACCCAGCTGTGTGACCCAAAAGGAGTCATTCTACTCTGACTGCTTACCAGATGACTAACACCAGCAGCAATAGTATTTCTTAATGTACTGCCTCATTGGGGTGTGGGGAAAGATCAAACAGAAATGAATGAGAATTGTTCTCTCCACAAATACTTGTTGAACACCTACTGTGTTCCGTGGCTTTGGGAAGATCAAATTGAAAGCAAGATGGCACAAGCCTGCTCCATGGGAAAGCTGACAGGGAAGCCAGAAATTAAGGGATTACTACAAATCCTGAAAGTGCCCAGAAAGATCCACTGTGTTGAAGGAGGGGAATATGTGGCCAACTTGTCTCCAAAATTCCAGAAATACAGCCAAAGAGTCCATCCCTGCCACGCCTCTTCCAGCCACACGATCTGGACATCTCCCTTGCTCTCAAGGTCTCTAACTCTTCATTTATGAGATGGACTTTGAAGTGGGCATAAAATACAACTTCTTTATAACATTGACCTAAGGATTAAGTGAGTTCATGTGTGTAAAGGGCTTAGCACAGAGCCAGACACATCTAAGACATCACTGGATATTGGGTACTATTAATGCCTTGGCATGACCTTGCCATGACCTGGCTGCCTGGCACCCAAAGAGGCAGACATGACTTTGTCTTTCAAAGAGATGGAGACAAGGAACATAGCTAATGCCTAGGGACCATGTTGGCTTCCTACCTCAGAGTTTATTTTTACCCACACATACATGATTCTTTAGGAACATTAGAAGGTTTGAAAAGAAATATTCCAAACTATTAGTTGTAGTTAGGGCGGGATTTTTATTTTTGTGGTACTTGAGATCAAACCCAGGGCCTCATGCTTACTAAGCAAGTGTTCTACTACTGAGATACATCCCCAGCCCCAGTGCAACCATCTTAGATGTACAGTTCAGTGGCATCAAGCACATCCATATGCTGTACAACCATCACCACCATCTATCTCCAGAAATTTTTCATCTCCCCAAACTGACACTCTGTATCCTTTAAACACTTACTCCCACTCCCCTGCCCCAGGCTCTAGTAGTAACTTTTGTTTTACTTTCTGTCTTCATGTTTTCAACTGCCCTAAGTACCTTGTTCATCTACGTGGAACCATAGAGTGTATGTCCCTTTGTGACTGGCCCATTTCCTTAGCACAATCCCAAGTTTGCTCATGTTGAAGCATATGCCAGAAGTTTATTCTTTTTGAAGGCTAACAGTCAATAACTACTTTTGCAATTAAAGATTGGAGCAAAACCAGCCTAGAGGATGAGTGACTATGTGAATGAATAGAGCAGGCAGCAATGGAGGGGGCCAGAATCTCCCAGACGCAGCAGTTCTGTGGATTGTGATGGGTGCAGCAGGTCTGTGGGTGAGGACTGGGACAGGTGCCCATGAAGTAGCACTGGCTCCTCGCTATCACAAAGAGGAGTCAGACCTCCTGCCAGGACTCTGGCCCTGTTGTCCTATGGACAGTGGACAATGCAGAAACTCAGCTCAGGGCTGTGACTCACAGGCCACCAAGGCCGGGTAGGGCCCCCGCACTTGGCTCCCAAGGCCCTGGCCATTCAACCTGGGCAGTGACTGTCTTGGAGTTCCCGCTCTCCTCTGATACCAGCCCAGCTTCCCAGGCTCTAGGGACGACCCAGTTGGCCCAGTGACTAAGGAAGCCCGGACAATCCCTCTTTTCATAAGCATCCCTGCTGACTAATGCCTCCTGATCACACTGAGCCCTTCCACCTTCTACCCCAACCAGTCCTTGCCCTGGAGCTGGCCTCTGAGGGTTTTTGTGGAGGGGGGCCTGTACTCCCAATAGTACCCTCATGCCTGAGGCCACCAGCTCTGGATTGTACTTGGGATCCCTCTATCCCTTACTTTTCCTGGCAACCCCATGCTTGCCCAAGCCCTCGGCCTTCTGGGCTTCGCTGTCAGGCCTCAGGTCATTTCTGTGAAAATCAAACTTTGCTCAAAGAATTTTTTTTGTTTGTTTGTTTTTGGTCTGTCTTAAAACAGGGTCTCGCTATGCAATTCAGGCTGGCCTTGGCACACTTTGTACCCTAGGCTGGTCTTGAACTTGGAAGCAATTCTCCTGCTCAGTCTCCCAAGTGCTGAGATTACAGAATGTGCCACCATGTCTGGCAAACAAATGGCATTTTTTTTTTTTTTTTGTACCAGGGATTGAACTCATAACCTTGAGCTTGCCAGGCAGGTGTTTGTGCCACTGAGCTAAATCCTCTGCCCTTTTTATTCTTTTTTTCAGGAATTGAACCCAGGGACTTTACTCTGAGGTATGTTCTTAGCCCTTTTTATTTTTTATTTTGAGACAGAGCCTCTCTAAGTCACTAAGTTGTCTAGGCTGAACTCAAACTTGCAGTCCTCCTACTTCAGCCTCCCAGAGTGCTGGAATATCAGGCTCATGCTGTGGTGCCTGGCTAACTGCAGGGGCTTCTTGTATGGCTTCCTCCTTCTTCTGCCCAGCTTGTCCCCTTAGGAAGGAGAGCCCAGGCTGGAGTGACTTGAGAGATGACTCCAGCAAGGAGATGATTTCAAGACCTTGAGCAGGCCCACTGGGGAGATATTTTTGAGCATTCAGGACATCTTGAGATTCCTCGAGATTCCTCCAGTTCCTCCAGTTCCTTCAATGGAAAGGACCTGTAGAAAGAGATGGGCTCTGAAGTGAGATCTAGGTTTGAATTCTAAACCTGCTATTCACTAGCTGGGTGACGGTGAGCAGGTAACTAACCTCTCTGAGCCTCAGTTAAAGGTGGAAAAATGGGGAAGTGGTGGACATCCTAACCCCTCCCTTCCAGAATGGATGTGAAGTGCTTCCAAGGCAGTGTGCCAACTGGCCTGGGTGAAAGATGATTGTCCAGCAGAGGCACTCAGGCATCTCTCTGGCTTCTCTGCACTCATGGAGGCTGTGATTCTGCTGTTGAAAATGAGCTTGATATTCTCAGGGTTGACAGGAGGGTGACTGATGCTCTTTTATGATACTGTGTGTGCATAGGTGGCTATGCTCCTGGAGGGGACCCTGTGACATAGATAGTAAAAGACATCAGACCACAAGCAAAAGATCTGCTTGATTCTGCAGCAAGATCTCTTTTGTCTCTTCTGTGTGGCAAGGAGAGAAGATCCTCAGAGTGAGCTGTGGCCAGAAAATGTCACTTATGATGCTTGACTGAGCAAACCTGAAAATGGCTTGGTGAGATTAGAAAAGCAGCTTGGAAAACCAAGAAAAGTTCTGGCCTGGGAGGTGAGAGCCACAATTTGGTCCCAGCTGGGCTTCCCACCAGCTGTGTGACTATGGCTGAGATACGGACTCTTGGTGACACAATCCCTATCTACAAAGGAAGACTTGAGATGTGAGGATCTTGGAGCACTTTCCCAGCTATGAGATTCTCTAACCTTGCAGCCATCACTTTAAAGATGAAAAGCAATGATGTTGAGCTAAAACATATGTGGTGGATAAAGCCAAGATAATCAGCCCAGTGGTTTTTCTCTCTCCAGTGCCCTGCGTCAGCAAGGCCTTGGGTGAATTCTGGCATCTGCTCATCTTGATAGGTAATCAAGACCACAAATGGGGGCCCTGAGCTTCCGGAAGACAGCTTGATCAAACAGTTTTTACCTTTAGCCCTTCCTCCTTCCAGAGCAGCCAGTGTGTGATAATCTCCTGAATCTCTAGGATCCAGCCTGGTTCTTCACACTGAGAATTTCCTAAACATAGATCAGATTCCCACTGCTCTCAGACCTTCCAAAGCCAGCCGGACTCCAGGATGCCCCTTCCTTAAAGACAGGGCTATTGTGTGTCTTGTGAGTTCTTGGCAACCTAGTGAAAAGTTCTGGTGTACTTGTTAGATCGAAGGCCTATCAGGAAAGATGCGGTTGCATGAGACAACCATACCCTTTGTCCCTGATGGACTCATGATCCAGGGAGGGGTGGGTAAAAAGTGATGAGTGGGAGAGGAAGGGTTTGAAAAGCAGGCCAGCATGGATCCTAGGAAGGTGAAAGGGGAAATGAGGCAAGGAAGTAACCCCAGCTAAGGTGGCCAAACAGGGAAATGCAATGTGCTCAGTGGATGCAGAGGTGACAAACTTATGCAGCACGTAACTCTGAAGGGTTGATTTCATTCTAAAGGAGCTCCTTTCCCCTGATTCCCATCACAGTCCTGGGATGTTCCTTTGTCATACTGGTTACTGCTGATCACACATTTGTTTGTTTACTATCTGAACCCCTGTCTAGAAGGAATGCTCCACGTGGGAAAGAGAACCACCAAGTTATTTACCGCTCTGCCTAATGCTCCACTCAGAGAAAGCGTTGGAAAAATCCACAAGGATGCATAAAGGCATTTGAGGAGTGACACAATCAAAGTTGTGTTTCAGGATGGCAGAATTACAAGGCTAAATTGGAGTTAAGAAAGGAAGTCAACTGTTTCTGTCTTTTAAAAGAACCAGGACATGTTTTCCCCTTGCTTCCTAATCTGTGGTTTCTTGCCCTTCCCCAGAGCCCAGGGCTCCAAATATTCAGGCCTGGAACGCGGACATGCGTGGGCAGGACATGAAACTGTGCTGGCAGCCCCAGAGAAGAATCAGTCTTTGTCTTCATCTTCACATGCACCTGTTGTCCTGAACCTTTGACAAACATTGTGGCATTCACCTCCCAAACTTCTCTGTGGATTTGGCCTCTTAGGAACGAGGTAGAAGGGGGGTATTCTGGCTGGGCATTCCTCGAATTCTTGCCTCCTGACAGCTCCTGGTACCATAGTCACTCAGCCTGGGATGTCCAAAAATTCCAGCTGACTCATCTCTGGGTGAACAAGGCCAATTGGAGGGGGCGAGTAGAATCTCCTGGGGCTCTGTCTCTGTTGAGATTCCCAATTCAAAGGGGAAAGTGGGGCAGGAGTAACAGCCAAGATGTGAACCATTCTGCTTGAGAGATGCTCAAGTGTCCTTTGAGGTGCCACGTAGTATTCAATGTTGTGGGTAGAAGCCTGGGCTCAGACCTCAGATGCTAGGATCAGGCTCCATCATTATCACCTTTTTCATCTGATTAAAATTCTTGGGGTTTGTTTTGTAAATGGAGGTGGGTAACACAGTTCCTGTACAGCACAGTGGTGAGAATTAAGCAAGAAAATGAAAATGCTAGGCACATTCCCTGGCACATAGGAGTTGCGCAGTGAGGCCGACGTCAAATGAGATGTCAGCTGTTTGATACAATGATGTGAGACTTACTTCTGAGTCGGCAGGCTAGTATGTGATCATCTCTCACTTGGTCCCAAAGGACAGAAGGCTGCCCAATTGCATGGTGGGAAAGTTCCTGCCCTGGTTAGGGAGCAGGTAGAATTTCTCCATCAGGCTGGAGTCCTGCAGTGGTTGAGCCTTCCGTGCACAGAGGGCTGTGACCACATTCAGGGAAAAGGACCAAGCAGAAAGGGCAATTACTTTCTGGTGCACATACTAGCTCCAGATGGCTTAAAACCAGATTCCTGCCAAGTTCTTCTTGCCTCTCCCCAGACCTGCCTGATGCCAAAGTGTTTCTCAAAAGGGGGAAATACAATCCTTTCGTCACTGCCTCATCAATGGGTCACAAGAACCCCCAGCTTGTCCTTGCCTTCCAGCTGTCTTCCCAAGGGAATGTCTTTGGAGGTTTTTCCCCAGCTTTGTCCTGGGATGTTTGGAGAGCCTGAAATCCGGGAATGAAGAGAAGATACAGGATGCAGTGTGACCTTGGGTCAGTCACTAGTTCTCACTTTCCCTGCTGTAAAAAGAAGGAGGCTGGCTGAGGTCATACAGGCAGCAGTTTCCGGCAGCTGGGCCCCAAGCATTCTGGCTGCCCCTGTGTGGGGGAGAGCTATGCAGAATAACACTGCTCTTCCTCAGACCAAAAGCATTTGGGTCATGAGGCAAATAGCCTTGTGTTTGCAACATCTCTCTTTTCCTAAATCCTCACTCCTTCTCTTGCTGGCTCTGTAACTTTAGATGAAGTTCATACCCTCTCTGAGCAATTCTCTCTTTGAAATGAGCATAACTTGCCACCTCTACCTCCAGACTTATCTTAAGGATTAAGTGAGGTGATGCATATACAGAACTTAGCACGGTGTCAAACTCTCAAAATTATAATGCTGTTTTGTTCTGAAAGATAACAGCTTCTTCATTTTCACGAACTGCCCACCGTACAGCCGGAGAAACCAAGAGGTGTCTGGTGGGAAGCTAACTCAGACCATGTTTCCGTGTTTCAGTCGCCACGCAGGGCCAGCTCCAGAAGGAAGCTGTAATAGTTAGGGGAAAAGTCCCATCATCTGCTCCAGCCCCCTCAGGCGGCTCTCAGGGTTC
Source organism: Hydrochoerus hydrochaeris (assembly GCA_004027455.1). Classification (NCBI taxonomy): domain Eukaryota; kingdom Metazoa; phylum Chordata; class Mammalia; order Rodentia; family Hydrochaeridae; genus Hydrochoerus; species Hydrochoerus hydrochaeris. Next base: position 38,712 of record PVLA01004840.1, read on the forward strand.
GTGCCAAGAGCTGGCTTGGCTGGCGGCTGCTCTTTCCCTTCATGCCCGTTAACATGGTTCCAGATGTCTCATGTAGCAGCCCCAGGAACTTTTTCAGGTCTGTTTCTTTGAATATCTTTTCCTTAGCTTCTCTTCCTTCTTTTTCCTCTAACTTTCAGTTGTTTTTCTCAAACTGTAGATTTGAACATGAAAATTTAAATCTTTTGCATCACCTTTGAAAATAGTTTTTTTTTTTTTTTTTTTGGCTCAGTAGATCCCTGGCTGGATTTCACACAGGGGTGGGGGTGCACTATAGCCAGATACCTTACAAAGTGTGCCTTGGACCAGCAACAACATGAATTGCAATTAGTATTTTGCACTTGGATTTTATTGGATTCTATCTCCAATGTGATGTGCCCAGGATCCTGGAAAATTGGAGAATCTGGAGAGTTCTAGTGGCCCAAGGCAGTGAAATGGAATGAACTCTCTCCTGAAAACCTACTATGTGTGACCTGTTCATCTATGTAATCTCTGTCTTCCTGACTCCATGAAGTGTATCCTTTGTTGGATGAAAAACTGAGTGTCAGAGTTCATGTAACTTATTCACAGTCACTGAGTTACTAAATCACTTTTGTTCAGGCTCAGAGCCTGGCTTTCTGCATGACGGATGGTGGGAGCGAGGTAGCATAGACCTTCATGAGGACAATGGATGGCAGGATGGCTGGGCTTTAATCCATGACCTGTTATTCACAGAGTGAAGATATGCCTTCTTCCATTTCCTCCCCTGCCAACAATGTATGGAATGTGCCCTTCCCTTATCCCCTAGTTTTATCGTGAGGACCAGGTGCCCTGTAACAGCAGGATGGGTATGCACCATGATGTCTCCAAGGATGAGTAGACGCTGATCCACATCTTACACAAGGAAGAAACCCCTTAACATAGGAGGAAAAAATTTGTAAAAAATTCATACTCATGACCCAATGGAAAATTACCAAACCCTGGTCTATCTCAGAAACCCCATAAAACTGGCCCCTTTCTTTGGTGAACAGGCCAGACTGATCTCTGTTTCAGCTGTGCCCCCTTCAGCTCTTCTTATTAAGCTGAAGTCCCTTTCTCATTTTCCTTTTCCTTCTCAGTTAAAGCTTTTACCTGCAAATTCTCGTTCTCACCTCAATTTTAATTTTCATTATCACTGAGACAAATTCCTCAGAGGATGGGACTCTAAGCTTTTGCTAAGCTGGGCACTAGGCCAGGTGCCAGGTAATAAGCTTCAGACAGAAACCTGGCCCAGGGGAAAGGCACTGAACTTGTCTTGTTGAAGAATAGAGAATCGAATCAGCTCTGGAAGAAGCATAAGTGAAAGCGGATTTGTGACAACTAGGAGGATAGCTCAGTGGTAGAATGCTTGCCTAGCATGATCAAGGCCCTGGGTTCCATCCCCAGTACTACAAAATACAATAAAACAAAACAAAACAAAATGCATGTGTGTATATTCATGTGAGGATGTATGTTTGTGTATGAACATGTGTGCACCTGTTTGTGTGTAAGGATACACATGTGTGGGAGTTCCTGCATGAGTGCACTGTGTTGCATGAGAATGTGTGCACACATCTGTATTTGTACGTGGAAGCACACATATGCATAAGAATGTGGGTGGTGGTGTGTGTGAGGTATACGTGTACACTAATACATGCGTGTAGAGGTGTGTATACACACATGGAGATGTATGTCCGCAAGGTGGACACATCCATCCAGTGTACACACATATGGGTGTCTGCTGGGTACGAATGTGTCCACATCATAGACAAGCAGGGTGTGGATGGCCATTGAGGGAAAAAAACACTGTGATCTGGACCAGATGGATTCTTTTGATTTCTGAGACTTTCTTGATGTGGGGTAGCAGGCACTTTCCAGCTTAGCAACAAATTTCTTAAAACACTCATTTATCTTTTCATATGACCAAAGGGTAGCCCTCAAGCACACAGGAGCTCCTTTTCCTGGAGCCCTGGCTGCCCTCACCAGGGCCTCACAGGGGCCACCAGCACCTCCTCACAGTGCCCTGGGCTCAAGGCTGCCTCGGCACCTCAGGGAGTGGCTCTGTTCTGTTTCAGGGCAGATTAACTTCCTTGGCACCGGCTTTGTTTTGGCTCATTAAGGAGGAGAAGCCGCTGAGAGCCTAGGCCTCTCCCTTCCACCCCAGGGCCTGGTTCTGCTGAAAACACTAGATTTAGTGCTTCTCGCTTTGCTTTCCCTGGCTGGGTGTCCCAGGCAAAAGGGGAAACACCTAGATTTTGGGCTATTTTGTCTGCTGAGATGTGGGAGAAGGATTTGGTTTCCTTGCTGAGGTGACTTCAGGCCCCAGAAGCCACTGTGGGTCTGGGCTATTTGTTTGTTGAGAGTTTGTTACTCAGGGTGGGTGGGGTATGGCTGGGACACTGTAATTGGAAGCAGGAGAGTGGAATCTGAGACTTGTGCAGATAAAAGTTCTCCTTTGAGGGTCTGACATGTGTGATGGTAGAGCTTGCTATTTTGTATGTGTCCTGCCAAAGAAAATCCTGTGTTCATTTAAATTTGGTTTTAAAAAATTCATCTTACCCATGTTTCTCATCTTCCAATCCCCCATCCCCATCCTCCCAAACCACTGCTTCATTTATATATGGTCTCTCAAGGATTGTAAAGACCACCATGTTCTAGCTCTGAAAAGTCTTGTCCCACGTGCTCATTCAGCCTGCCTTGACCCTTTCTGGGCCCAATAGATTGCAAGCTTCTAGAGGGCAAGGTCTGCATCTCTCATAAGCCTGTCATTGCCCCAAGGTCTGGCTCAAGGCCTTTTGCCTGGCCTATAATAGGCCTCAAATGCATTTTTCAGATGAGTAAAGAATGAGGTAACTTACTATTGCTGCAGGACATGGCCTTGGTAGACAACCATAACCCAAAGATCCTTTGGATCTTTGAGCCAAAATTACATTAAGCCAAACTCAACTTCCTTCTGAGTGCCACCCTCTGGAACGATATCATTTAGTTTAGAAGTGCCAGGAAAGCCCTGCAACTATGTAAAGGTGGACATTATACTCCTCCAAAGGCCTGGAGCCAAGCTAAATATAGTTCCTCTAACCATGTCTCATACCATATGGGTGCAGAATCCTTCACTATGTGGTCACCTTCATCACTACACAAGCAATACTTTGAGTTGAAGTTCCAAAATTGTAAATGTAGCCTGGTCAGAAACATGAACACTGGAGGTTATAAGACTGTATCTCCCTAAAATGTGTGTTGCAGTCCTAACCCCTTCTGCTGGTGACCTCATTTGGAAATAGGGGTTGTGTAGGTATAACCAAGTCAAGATGAGGTCATTCTGGGTTAGGGTTGGAATCCAAACCCAAGGACTGACATCTTTATGAGCAGAGATCGGGATATACACAGACATAGGGGGAAGAAAGTCATGTGAAGATAGAGGTAGAAACTGAAATAATGTATCTAGAAACCAAGGATTTCCAAGGATTATCAGCAACTTCTGGAAGCCAAGATAGAGGCATGGAGCAGATTCTCTCTTTTAGGGTGTCCAGAAGGGATCAGCCCTATTGGCACTTTGATTCAGACTTCAGGCCTCCAGAACTGTGAGAGAATACACTTCTGTATCTTATGCTCCCTGATTAGTGGTACTGTGTTAGAGCAGCCCCAGGACATTGGACCACTACTCTCCTTGACTTGTACATCAGTATGAAACATCATTCTTTGCAATAATGTGGTTACACCGTTAAAATTTTAAAAGAACCAGCTAAAAAACTACTGGAGTTAATAAAAGGGTTTAGAAAAATGATGATACAAGAGAAACAGAAGATAAACTCCAGGCATTCATCTCTACCTGAAGTCCAATGAGAACCATAATCACAATATTCTATTCACAGTAACACGTAAAACTACAAGTCACTTTGCAACAAACCTTTGTGGGATCGTTTGTATTTGTTTGTTGCTGAGGATTGGATCCAGGATCTCCAGCATCTAAATGGGATCTTGATAAAGAATACTACATAATTTTACTGGAAATTTTTAAGAAATTTAAGGAAAATGGGTATTATTAAATGGGAAAATTAAATTTAAATTTTTTTCTTAGGCTTAAATTAATTTGCTGATTCATTGTGATTTTAATCAAAACCCCAGAAAGATTTATCATTGCTTAAAAAAATCTGTACTTATATGAGAAACACAAGTATAACTACAGTGGTATTTTGCTTCATGGACTTTGTTCTACCGTTCTGGAAAAGATGTGATCATATTCGTCACCCAATGCAGAATTTGCAAACAAAAACAAAGTTTTTTCCAATACTTCTGTTTGTAAACCAGATTGTTTGCAAACAAAAGTGTTCATGAACTGAGGTAGCACTGTAATTTAAAGAGCAAAATAAAGTTATATGATAGGAAACAGGGAGGTAGAGCTTTTGGGATGGGAAGGGGATCCAGAGGAAGAGGGAGAGAGATGAGAAGGGAGGAAAATGAGAAATAAAAATGATTAAGATGTGATATGTATAGGTATCAACTCCTCATGATGAATATATTCATTACGTATCACAAACATGCACTAAAATTTTTTTAAAAGAACTTCAAGCAATAAATCATTAGTTTTCATGGGAAAAAACTTAAAATCTAGATTCTGTGAGAGAGAAAATGACGAGAACAATTCTGAAAAAGAGGGGAGAGGTGTCCTTATACCAAGTACGAAACATATTAACCAAAAATACTAATATAAAGCAAAAATAGCACCACAAACCAACAAATACTGGCTCAATACTTATTCTCTTCTTTTAGAAACAAGCCCAGAGTGAGATGAGGTGGGTAATGTTGAGAATTTAGGCCACTTAGGTACTTACATAGATTAAAGAAAATTCCTTTGTCCATCATTTATAAACTACAACACGGAGTGTCATCCCTATCCAGAGGGGCCCTGGTTTATAAATCCATCAACTAAATTAGTTCTGGTAGAAAGAAAGCCCCTGAGCCTTGCATCTGCAAAGACAGGAAATGCTTCCTCCAAGGGAGTGTGGGGAAGGGCAAGAGGTAGGTAGTAGAGCTGCTAGTTCTGCCACTCGCTGTTGTGTTCCCTGAGGGATATTTTGTAATCACTAGGACAACTTTTTCTCAGTCCAGTCATTTGAATTTCCAGAACCACATTAGGTTGGGGAAGCACCTTGGATTTGCAGACTTAGTAATGTTTCATCAGAAGTTTGCTGAGGACCTATGACATGCCAAACTCCGTGCCAGGCCCCGGAGGTTCCTGAAGGTTCACACAAGGTAGTTACTTATGCCTTGCACAAGATGTACTTGCACTGGCATTTAGGAAGCTGGCTCACTGGCTTGCCAAGAAAGGGTCCAGCCAAATGGTCACATGCCGCTGAAAACAGCTTTTTCTCACCTCATTAATGAGAACGAACAGACTCATTACAAATGTAATAATATTTATTGCATGTGAAGGTGTTAACTAAAATGCTAAGTTATCTTTGAGGGCCACTTTAGGGAGAAATTTCTTGCCATAGTATAGTCACACAGGAGACCAAATCCCAGACACTGAAGTCTAGGGTAAAGTCAGGCTTAGGACCAGGGAGATGAGAGAAATGCCAGTGTCTGAATAGGGAAAAATGTGTGAGCAGCTGGCATGTGTGGCCTAGTTTTGTGGGCCACTGTAGGGAGTTTGCATTAGGACACTGGCCTGGTTCAGTGGAAAGGGACTCTAGACATGTATTAGAATCACCTGGAGAGTTTAAGGAAAGGAAAAAAAAAACAGTCTGTGCCCAGAATCTAGGCCAGCCTGATCAAGCCAGAATCTCAGCAGGAGACTCTTGGGTACTCAGGCATCCAAGAATTGTGGACAAAGCTCTGGGAGTGATCAGGTGATTCTAATGTAAGCACATACATACATGTGTATAAAACTCTGGTCAATATTCCAATTTTAAATGAATAAATCTTCAGTACATATGCTGGCAAGTATCATAGTGACTCTTGGGAATGTGTGGAAGACAACTGTGATGGTAATTTGACCTTAGATTAATCCCTAGGTTTTATGCATAGGGCTTTTTTCTCTTCCTTCCTTCCTTCCTTCCTTCCTTCCTTCCTTCCTTCCTTCCTTCCTCTTTTCTTATTCTTTTTTTTTTTTTTTTTTTTTAGACAGGGTTTCACTATGTAGTCCAGGTTGGCCTCAAACTCAAGAGTCCTGCTTCAGATCTCCAAGTGTTGGAATTATAGATGTGCCTGTCATGTCTTGGCTTTTTCTTCTTTTTAAAAATATATTATTTGACAGGCAAGGTGGCACACACCTATAGTCCCAGCTACTCAGGAGGCTAAGGCAGGAGGATCATAAGTTTGAGGTCAGGTTGGGCTATTTAGCAAGACCCTATCTCAAAATAAAATAAAGGACCAGGGAGTTGTGTCTCAGTCCTAGAGTGCCCAGGGTTTGATTTCTAGTACCACAAAAGCAACAAAACAAAAAAATTTGTGATTGATTTAATTTAAGATATGTGAGAAAAAAAGATTCTTGAGACACATCCAATAAATTAGGGCTTCCTCTTTCTACAAAGTCACTGTCTGTCATTTTCCTCTTCATCGTCTACCTCTGGTTTCCTCTGAGGATCTCAGTCTGTTAATTCTCTTTTCTGAGTGTCTCTCTCAGCCAGTTTCTTGGCTGGGGGATCAGTGAAAAATTGAAAGGGTTATCTTATACCTTTTTAAAAGAGTTTGTCTGTGGGGTGTGGAGTGAGATGGGGGAGCCCACATAATTTTTTATAAAGTTTCTATTTTCAGAGATTTGTTCTAATAGACAGTAGGATCCTAGTTCTGAATCAGGCATCTTTCTGATACTTGTTAGCCTAGCACATTTTGATTTTGGAGTCTTAGCCTGATGTTCCACTTATGAGCTGTTAACCATATGATATATTCCAAAGGAGGAGAAAAGGCATCTTAAGTTTTGGGGATGGGGTTTTTCTCTGTGTATGTGTGTCATAAAGAGACTTCAGATCAAAATAAAGAACTTGAAGAGAGAAAGACTGGCTCTCGTCAGTCACACCATCAAATCCCACCCTGTCCCTGAGTGGCCCTTATTTAACCCATCACACAAGGTCACTTCCAGATGAAAGACTGCCTAAAGCTTTTGTCTTAAGAAAACTCCAGCTCTGAGAAAGAAATCAGGCAGCTGCTGCTGGCCACAGCTGCTCTCCTGGAAGGAGACTTGGGATAACAAGGCAGACCTCTGTGCAAATCTTCCAAGGAGGGAAGGGGAGTGGGGGTGGTGAAGATTCCTCATTTACATTGAGAATAAACTTCCTGTCTTATTAAACAATGAGGCATTCAAAATCCACCTGAATAAAAGTACCCTGATGCAACGGGAGGGTGAGCAATTTCATGTCAGGCTGTTGTTATGGGATTTATACATGTCCTAGCTAGGGCTTGAGGTGAAAGTTGGAGCCAAAGACAATAGCCCTAAACCCCATGCACAGAAACCTCATTCCAGTGGAGTTTCCTTAAGAGAGTGCAGCAGACTTTGCACAAACAAAGTGACTTCAAAGGTAGGCTTGCCTCACCGCCCCCTCTCCCTGACTTGACAGTTCCCTTTAGTCCAGACCTGGTCTCTCTGTTTCTCAGTTTATTTTCTGAGGTTCTCACACACACTGGAGCATAATTATCTGAGATCATGAGCCAACAGGAAAGGAATTGTTACTGATTACTTCCTTTGTCAGGTGCTGACCCTTATTGCTGCAATGGTGATCAGTGTGCTAGGCAACTTGGCCAGGCAACATGATGCCTTCTCACCCTCACCCAACACACGCAATGCTTTTCCACTGAATTCCCCAGAGAGGAAGGCACCTGTGGGATGGGGGAATGGGGGAATTTCCTTACATCACTTGACGTGTTTGCTTTCACTCACAAAATCCTGAGTCATGAGTGAAGCTGTGTTGCCTCCGGGCTCTGGCTGAAATCAGAGGTTATAGATTTGGAAACCTGACTCCGAGGGCTGACTCTCATCCAGTTCATCAGAGGAAATGTGTATTAGTTTAGTCGCCCCTCTTCAGACTGAAGTGCTTTCTAATCGGGAGGGATTACGTGAAGAAAGTGGCTATGTAGTGGCTTAGAAAGCCAATGCCATGCTAGTGAACAATATTTGACATTCGGTGAGTTTACAAAAAGGGCAGTCTCTCTGTTTGTTTGAACCAAGATTAAGTGAAAGGAAAAGTTTTTCTTTCCCATCCCAAGACAAATGGGAAACACATGTTTTCCCTTTTGACTTTGTAAGTACAAGGCTCCACACACTTCTCCCCGCACCCTTTGGCTATGAGTTTTTAAGGATTGCAGAACGTTTCTTCTCTTTGGTGGCCAAAGCCAATACAGTATGAGTCTTAAGATTTCCAGACAGCAGGCTCATAGTGAGGGCCTAGATGACTCCAGGCCTTCGTGTGGGGTGTTCCCAGGCTACCATTTTATGGTTATATAGTAAGGTAAGATCTAGTGTCAAGAACTCCAGGAACTGAGTGCAAGTCATAGACATGCCTTTGTCATGTGACCTTGCTAAGCCTCTCTTTTCTATCTGCAGAATGACTGATTGAACTGTAAATGTCTCAGTTAATTTCCAACTCTGGCAAGAATGTTCAATCAGGTTGGTTCTTTTGGTAAGTGGGAGATAGATACACCTTCAGGCATGAGGACTGGGAGATCTCAGGAATCCTGCCCTGCCATTGACTCAACATGACCTTGAACAACTCACTTCTCTTCTTTGTGAACCCTTCCCCTTTATCTGAGAAACGAGATCTGACATTCTTGCCCCTTACATAGCAATTCAAATATGTGACAAGGGTAAATGAGGCAAGGGTGTACAGTACTTTGAGTTCCTTGGAATGAATAGCTCATTCATCTCGGAAGATAATTTTTTTAAAAATGCTAGCCCATTAATGTTTTTGGGATTATTTCAATAATAAAATAATCAATATTCTTTACTTTTGACTTTCTTAAATTGTTATTGGTTCAGGTACCAAATAATGAATATGAGATGTAAAAATCAGGACTATTTTTCTCCTCTGTTGACCAAAGCAATGTTCCCAGCAGATTTCTTTTATCCTGTTTGCTACTCTGCTCAGAAACCTCCAAGAATCTTCTTGCTTCCAGAATTCAGCCCAAACTGATACTCAGTTCCAATTATGACCTGGCCTTAGCCTACATTATTCTCAACTTCTATCTAGATCCCAGAATTTATTAGCATGTACAAAGATTTCAGAATCATGTTTACAAATCTCTTCACCAGTGTGTGGTCACTCCCTGTTTATATATAGTAGCAAAGAAAAGACATTGGTACTCAAGGCAATCTGGCTTTTTTTAAAAATGTCAACCCTCATACTTAGAAGCCTCTTCCCCACACTGAATCAAATTTGCTTCATCATAAATGCCAACCGTCCACAGGTCCTACTGAAGCCACCCCAGTTCAACTTCATTCTTCTTCCTCAGTGTTTCATGACAGCCATCATGCTCCTCTCAAGAAATCTCCTTACCAGACTAAATATCCATCTTTTTCTTTTTCCATTGCTGGGATTAAATCCAGGTCCTTAAGTGTGCTAGGTGAGTATTTTACCACTGAGATATACCCCTAACCCTAAATGACCATCTTCAACAGATTTCTACTGACTTGATTTTCAGATTTCTATATCTCATTATTATTATCTTTTCCTGGGCATGCTCCCAATATTCAACATCCCCTAAAAACAAGGCGCCATTTGAACTAAATGCAATGTTCTAAATGTGGACTGGTAGGTGATGCTAGTATCTCCTTTGTTTCTATAACATTTAATTAAATAAGAGTTATGATAGTGATTCAGTGGCTTAAGGAATATAGAATACTTTTTTCTCTCTCAAGTAACTGTTTGAGGTGAGAAAATAGATTAGCAGGTGGTCCTGCTCTGCAGTCATTGAGCAATCCAGGCCCACTGCAATTGGGGATCTGCTTTCTCATGGAATGTTCCGGTCCAAGCTGAGTTGTTGCCAGTCCCAGGTGCAGCCAGCAAGAAAAGGGAAGGTTGTGAAGAAAGGTTTGTCTATCTCTGAAGGGCCCCAACACTGTTCACTTGTCAGCATACCACTCATTAGAACTCAGACCCATGATCAAATTCAACTGCAAGAGAACCTGGGAAATGTAACATAGCCTAAAAGATCTATATCAGACCCCTGTCACTACAGAAGATGGGGAAAACAGATGGTGACCATAATGGGCTAGCTTCAGTGTCCTTTCAGATCTGAGAACACATCAAATTCCTTCCAGACACAGGGCCATTGCAATCACTGCCCTGCCTGGCATATTCTGCCTCCTCAGTTCTCTTTCCTCTTTATGCTCCTAGATGAATGCCATTTCTCTGAGAGGCTTGCCCTGATCACACTGCTTCCCACCATAATTTGTGTTACTCCAGGTTCCTGTTGTCAGATTTGTTTTTACTAGTTTACTTTTTCTTGTGCCAGTTCTTTCCTACTAAACCATAGGCTGCCAGAGGACAGGAATTGTATCTTGTTTCTTGTATTCACTACCCAACTCAGTACCTGATATGTAGGGCTGAATTAGGGCTGACTTAATTGAAGAGTATAAGGATACAGTTGATTTACTTAGCAGAGTCTTGTTTGCTCCCATATTGCACTACTGGGTCACAGGATGGCTAATTAAAAGCCCTCAAACTCTTTTTATATACACTATTTCTTTAAAGGTCTTTTGTGTATTTTGTTTTGCTTTTTGGTACCAGGAATCAAATTCAGGGCCTTGTGCTTGCCAGGCAGGCCCTGCACTGTTGGGTTACATCCCCAGTCCTTACATCCATTATTGTAAAGATAGATCTTTCCCCTTGTTTTTTGAAATTTGGCCCTAGATACAGTCTTCTACATTTAAATCTATTATTTCTCAGTTACATTTCTTCATCTATCATTCTAATTAAAAAGAAGTCTTTAATTTTTACTCCTATTGTGCTGTGGATTCATGGAAATAGGTTAAGGTTTCTCTCCATTGGTTCTCATAACGTGCACCACTCTGGGCAGAATAAAATGGCACATCAGTTGAACCCAGGTTCTTTTCTCTCTGGCTTCCTTCTTTTTCTGATCATTTGCCTTCCCATGTTTTAGGAAGATATTTGGGCTCTTAATACTCCTTAATATGCTCAATATGCATGTTAATCATCTTGACAAGAGCCTTGCCTTTTTTGTTTGTTTGTTTTGTTTTTTTGTTTTTGGTGCTGGGGATTGAATTTACAACCCCATGCTTGCCAGACAGGCACTTGTACCACTGAGCTATATCCCTGGCAAGGGTCTTGCCTTTCACTTGTTAGTCTGTGACAATGCCAGCAGCATGTTGGGTAACACTGTAGACTTTCCCAGTTTTGCCACAGTAATATTTGCTGGGTATTCTTTTTGGACTAGCACCCACTCCCTTAATGTCTACAATGTTACTTTTCTTTAGATTTGCACATGTGTGGCTACAGGAATAATTCCATGCTTTCTAGAAGGCCTACAGAACACATATGGGTGTCTCTCCTCTTTCTTTTTGTTTGTCATTTTGGTGAATTACCTGAACATGGTGATCTTGGCTATGTCTTAGTCACTCTCCTTGTTCCTAGGACAAAATACTTGATATCCACAATTTAAAGGAGGGAAGGTTTATTTTTGGCTCATAGTTTGTAGAGGTTTCAGTTCATAGTTGGTTGGCTCCACAGTAGGATAACATGGCGGGGGCACAGAAGAAGACAATTACTCATGGTAAGGTGTACAGGAAGCACAGAAAGTCAAGGAAGGATCTAGGGAAGGAGATACATCCTTCTGAGTCACCACAGTGACCTGCCTCTCCCTACCAGATCCAGTGTCCTAACATTGCATTTAGCTATAATACCCCCAGAATCCAATCATCTGCCAAAATTCCCTCCTAGGAGCTCATGAGGCTTTGAGGGGACATCTAGATATAAACCATAACAGGCCAAAAGGAAGCAAGATCTTTTTTTTTGACACGTTAGTGAATACATTTATTTATCTCTTCCAGTTCAGATGATATAATCATCTGAAACTCTGATAGATGTATTCTGTAGGTTTCTTTATATCACTGGAAAACAGGAATGAGGATGGAAAAAAAGCAGCAGGCCAAACACAGAGCTCTGTCACAGCACTGGGTCTGTTCTTTATCCTGCAGTCAGTCCATCACCAGCTCTGTGGGGATGGATGTTTACTTGCACAGACCATGCTCCTACCAAGAGTGTCACAATCGATGTCAGAATCTTTGCTGAATGACAGACATTAGAGAGGCCTTCCATCTTACTCTTTCACCCACATGGTCATACAATCTTTATATTAGAAAAGATCAAATCCCAGCCAATCATCAGAATCCCCTCTGCACCTTCTTGTTTACCAGACATTATAAAAACCAGGAAATAACTAGTTCTTGGTGAACTTGTGCTTGACTAAGTGGTTATGCTTAGTCAAGTGTTTACTAATAGGTGTTATTAATTCATACTTTGTCCTGAAACTTTTTCAGGACCTCTTTTCTAGAAATCCTGCTACCCATTTTCCAACACAAAACTCTCTATCCTCATACCACTGAACCAGTTGTTTCCCTGTTCCTCCTAGTAGGAAATACTGTTTGTGCTTGCCTCTGTGTCCAAACCTTGACCTTCCCTCACACTCTGCCTGGTACGGTACCTGTTTCTCCTATTTCTGCTCAGGGTTGGTTGTTGCTGCTTAGGACCCACCATCCGAGTAGTCCAAACATTCCTTTTTGGTGCTCAGCAGTGCCTTTCATGGGATGGCCTCACAACAAGGTTTGTGCATTGAGCTCAGTGCTGAAAACTAGTACCAGAGGGGCCAAGGATTTAGCTCAGCAGGCATAAGCACCTGCTTTGCAAGCAGGCAGTTGTGAGTTTGATCCCTGGTACTGATTAAAAAAAAAAAAAGAAAAGAAAAGAAAAAAGAAAACTAGCATCATCTGATGCTCAGAAACCAGACCCTCACCAAAATTTCAGACAGAACTGTGCTCTAAGTTCTGGTGAAGTAACCTCCCACTATTTTTAGAAAGTAAGCACATTTATTGTTGCTGTTCGTTTTTTTAAAAGTACAAAAAATTGTAAAGTGCTGAGGAAGCTGCAAAACAATTAGATTTTTTTTTACTTTATAGGAACAATCTGTGCAATATCATATTCTAAGGAATCAAGATGAGTAGGGGCTGATTAATTTAAACTACAGTATTTATATCTTAAATGTTCTAGCAACAAAGAAGACAAAAATTCATAGCTACAAGCAATATGCTCTTGGAAGTGTTTCTTGCTTTCAGAAGCATACAGTCACACCTTGGTACCTGTGGGGGATTAGTTACAGGATTCCCCCTTAGATACCAAAATCAGAGGATACTCAATTTGCTTACACAAAATGGCACAGTTTTTGACTACATACATCCTACTATATACTTCAAAATATCTTTAGATTACTTACATACCTACTACAGTGTAAATGCTATGAAAATAATTGGTATACTGTATTGCTTAGGAAATACAAGGAGAAAAAAAGTCTGTACATGTTCAGTACAAATGCACCCATCATAGGTCTAACTATATTTTGATCTGTGGTTAGTTGAATCCAGATGCAGAATCCACAGATACAAGGGCTGAACATATTTAGATTAAAAAAAAAAGTAGGGCTCCTTTAACTACCTTTGTAGGTTTAAAACAATTTAATTTCCATATAAGCCATCAGGGTAATAAAGTGAAGGCCACCTGCATTTAAATTTCTCTTGGTAGGATCAGTAACTGGCAGATACACCAAAGCCACGTCACACTACAATCAGAGGGAAAAGTTAGCTCTATTAGATCATCAAGTCCCATTCCTCCTGATTGCATGAAAACTTTGTTCCCTGGGGAAGAGGGTGCTCAGAGAGGAATGAGTGTCTCGCTGCTGGAGTCCTCTAGATCTACCACCAGCTTACAGAGGAGCCCCCACCTCTTCTAAACCTTGGCTGGCTGCCTCCTTCAGAAGATTTCAGAGAGAAACTTCCCTTTTTATTGAAATGCTGATGACTGTACTTGAAAAAAAATGTCTCATTACAAAAACCCTCTCTGCTGCTTGCTTTCTGAACTTTAATAAATCCTGGATTAGTATGAAAACCACCCAGGCACTGACTCTCCACATTTCCCGACGAACTGTCTGGAGCTGGCTGCTTCTTCTTTGTGAGTAACTTCCCCAAGTGTTTGGAAAATTGCCTGATGCCAGGAGTTTAGGACCACCAGATCAACTTCTCAGAGCAGGACAGACAAATTTATTTTTACATCAGTCCCAAAAGCTGGAACTGACCTTCCCTCCCTGTTTTTCACTCTTTTCTAGTTCTCCTTCTCTCACAACAATATGTTCTTTTTTTCTTCTGCCTTGCTGATGATCAAACCCAGGGCCTTGCACATGCTAGGCACTTAAGTGCTCTATCACTGAGGTACATCTCCAGTCTCTATGTTTTTTTTTTTTTTCCCAGTCCAAGAATGGAATTTGTGCCTGTAATTCCAGTACTTTAGAGGCTGAGGCAGGAGGATTACAAGTTCAAGTCTGCAAAATTGTCTCAAAATAATGATTTTAAAAAAGTACTGGGAGTGTAGTTCAGAGTGAAGGCTCTAAATTCAATCTCTAGTGCTGCAGACAAACAAACGCATAAATAGAACAGAATCTGGATGCCCACCTAGCACCTTGAATTTATAATGGTAGGTTTTGTAGGCAGCTCTTAGCTTTGTTGTTTCTCATGGACTTCTCCGTGACAAGACCTTCAGAGATAGGAGGATGCTCCTTTCCAATTACTTCCATTCAGTGCTGCCACTGTCTTTAAATGTGTCCCACTCCAAATTTCTAGGAAATTGTGGTGCTATAATTTTCTCTCTAAAGAGCCATATTAGTGTGTCTAGTTGTAACATTTTTGTTGGCTGACACCTCATGTGAGCTCACAGCCACTCTCACAGTTTCCAAATGACATTCCAGCCTCTACCACCTTGCCATCCCTGTTTCCTTCTGCTCTTCACTTCTGGCTCAGCTTCCACCAGGGCTCCAGCCTTAACTACACTGCAGCTGCCTGTCACTCTCTTAGCAGGTGTCAGGCTTAGGTAAGAGAAAGTGCTGAAGAGAACTTCATTGAAGAAAAGGAGTGCTATGGCAGTAATGCTAGAAATAATCATTCTTGGGTGGCTGAAACTGTGCAATTGAAGTGTTCAGGTGAATTGAATATCCAGCAGATTTGGAAATGTTTCTTCCTGTTTACAAAGGGGTAAATAAAATCTGCTTTAAACGCAGAGAAAAATTATTGTTTTTTTTCAGTGCTTTTTTTATTTAAAGAGAAACAAAAGCATGTAAAGGGAAGAGATAATACAGAATTAAAAAAAAAGATAAACAATAAGAAATCACTAGTTGATAAATTACATATTGTCCTCTTAGAAATAGTTGTTCAAGTTACAAAATTAAAGCATACAAAGTAGATATTTAAACAGTGAGAGTGTAAACAGCTACGCATGCATGAGTCTCTACATGTATTTCTATCCTTTCTGTATTAGAGGGAAAAACAAAACTTAGCAAGACAAAACAAAACAAATTCCTATAAAAACATGAAACCAAAAAGTCATATAAAACCACAGTACAAGGTGATCTACAATGATTACTGTGTTGTTTCTTATTATCTTCAGTAGAATTGTCTATATCATCAGGCATAATTGAATATAGCAGTATAATTGAATATACCAGTACCTAACAATATTAGTAAAAATAAAACATTGTAGACAGTATAAAACTTCAAAGGCATGTAATAATCAAACCATAGTGGATATTGTAGTGAATCTCATCATCTTAAGTATAGTTGCCTATACTCTCAGACTTGATACTATCAATCATAACAGCTTTGAATAAAATCTATCAATACAAAACAGTGATCTAACAAAACAGATTCGGTTATGATCAGTCATGGTAAAACAGTATAGAGCTTTAGATTAAGCTTTACAGAACTTTAGATTAAGTTAATAGGAAACTAAGGATGATTACTGTACTATATCCTGCAATTTTTGAGATAACTGTCTGTGCCCTCAAATCTAGTACAAGTAGAATGACTCGGACAGAATATAATACATCTAAGCAGAGTAATGTGAGTAATGTGGGTTTTAAATCCTGGTGCACTATTAACAATATAGTGTATCAAGGCCATCTATGTTAGAGATTCTAGCCATCCTTCTCTGCCTCATTTCTGCTATGCTCTTTTCTGCCTTTGTCTACTTTTCTCCTTCATTATACTGCCTGCCCCATTCACTGAGGCCTTTCTGCCACTGTTCCTAAAATCTTGGTATTTTTTTCTCTCTCTCTAGAGTGTCCTTCAGTATTCTCTGTAGAGTTGGATTGGTGGTCACAAATTCCCCCAGTTCCTCTTTGTCATGGAAGCATCTTGTTTCTCCATTAATTTCTAGTGACAGTTTTGCAGGGTACATCAATCTGGGCTGGAGGTTATTTTCTTTCAGGGCTTGGAATACTTCACTCCAAGCTCTTCTTGATCTGATGGTCTGTGCTGAGAAGTCAACTGTGATCATGATGGGCTTACCTTTATAGGTAATCTGTCTCTTTTCTCTGATGGCTTTTAATACTCTGTTTTTATATTGAATTTCTGGTATCATGATTATTATATGTCTGTGTGTAGATTTGTTTTGGTTGTAGGTGTCTGGAGTTTTGTATGCCTCACATAACTGAATGTAATTTTCTTTTCCCATGCTTGGGACATTTTCCTTAATTATTTCCATGAATAGCCTTTGTAATTCACCTGTTTGTATTCCTGCTTCTTCATTCACATTTCTTATTCTTAAATTGTAGATTCTCTTGTCATCTTCTAGCCTTTGTATTGTTACTGCCTGTTTCCTTGTTTGTTTGTTTTTTTTGTACTGGGGATCAAAC
Organism: Hydrochoerus hydrochaeris; assembly: GCA_004027455.1. Taxonomy (NCBI): domain Eukaryota; kingdom Metazoa; phylum Chordata; class Mammalia; order Rodentia; family Hydrochaeridae; genus Hydrochoerus; species Hydrochoerus hydrochaeris. The sequence continues at coordinate 55,629 of PVLA01004840.1, forward strand.
TCACAACCTCGTGCTTGCCAGGCAGGTGCTTAAGCCACTGAGCTAAATCCCCAGCCCCTCCTTGTTATTTTTAAGAGATCTTTCCTTTCATGATCATACATTGCAAACTTGTCTTCAAGTTTTGATAGTCTATCCTTAGTTTCTTTTAAGGAGTTTTGCCAGCTTTCAATGGAGTTTTTAATTTCCTGGTAGTCTCTTTGAATCTGCTTCATGTAGTCTATATTTTCTTTATATTTTTTATCGAGTGTTTCTCTTCTTTTTTTGTGTTCCTTCCTTCTTCCCTCTGTATCTTCCTGAGAGATGCTTCCTGAGAGCATTTCTTTTATTACTCTACTCACATCTTGCTTTACTTGATTTAATATTTCAGTTTTGAGCTCATCTACAAGGTCTCGAAGATATCTCTTAATGTCCATTGAAGCCATGTCTGATGTTGCGTGTTTGCCGCCCTCAGTCTCCCTTGTTTTTCCCTCTCCTGGATCAGTGCTCTCAGGGTTCTGGACTGGGGCCTCCTCTTGCCTCTCTCTCCTGTCATGGTCCTGTCTTCCTTCACACAGGTGTACAGTGCAGGTCCTAGCCCCCTTCCCTGTTGGCCACTGTTCCTCCGAAGCATGCTGGTGAGGGACCTCCACCCTCTCCTGCCTGCTTTTGTCACTAAGATGTAAGCAGGGGCTGCATATGCTTTCCCCTCCCCACCGGGCCAGCCAAATTTCAGGGGCCTTCACCAGGTTAGTGCGTGCTAGGCCCAGGGAATCAATTTGGGATAGCTTATTGGGTCCTGGTTAGGGGTGTGACCCAGTCCAAGCAAATCCCACGAATCGCTCTGGGGAGGGAGCAACCAACTGAAGTCACTGTTGCTCCCACTTTAGGCTCCTCCTACCCGATTCCAACATGTCACCCATTTGGTTGTGCCCTTCCTGGGTGAGGGGGTCTCATTCCCAGCACTTACCATGGATTAATGAAGGTCCCTTCGCCAGCTCCACTCTCCTTTGGGCTCACCAACCCTCGACTTCAGCACTTCTGTGGCTCCTGTGAGTGGTGGTGGGACGAGTTTGGGTGGCTCTGCCAGCTGGCATGGATTCAAGCTGGCGCAAATTCAGGCTGGTGCAAACTTGGCGAGTCACAGAGAAAACACTGTGTCCTGTAATTTTTAGCTGTTCCAGTTGTAGTCCCGACATGTTTGACGAGCTTTTTTTACGTTTTAATTTCTTCCTGTGTCAAGAGGATCCATCTCCCTCTGTCTGGATCTCTCCAGGATGTTTTATTCTGGTATACGAGTTGTTTCTCCCAAGAGGCTTTATATTTTGTTGCTCACTGATAGGCCATCTTGACTTCTGATTGTTTTAATTATGGTAAAATACAACATATAATTTACCTTTGTATCATTTTTTAAAAATATAGGATGCATTACAAATTTGTGTGTCATCCTTGCCCAGGGCCATGCTAATCTTTTTGTCCCAGTTTTAGTATGCTCTATGTGCTGCTGAAGCAAGCACCATTTTAACCACTTTCAAGTGTACAGTTCAGCAGTTTTAAGTACACTCATAGTGTTGTACAGCTATCACTGCTATCCATCTTTGGTACTCTTTTCTTCTTGTAAAACTGAAACTCTGTACCCACTGAACACTGACTCCCTATTTTCCCTCACCACAGCTCCTGGCAACCACTATTCTACTTTCTGTCTCTGAATTTACCTTTTTGGGTACTTCATATAAATGGAGTCATACAATATTTTTCCTTTTATGTCCAGATAATTTCATTTAGCATAAGGTCCTCAAGGTTCATCAACATTGTAATATGTGCCAGAATTTCCTTCCTTTTAAAGGCTGAATCATATTTCATTGTATGTATATAGCACATTTTGTTTTTCTTTTCAAAGTGAATGTTGTGAACTTCGTATTTTGACAAGATGTGGGGGAGTCAGTGGAAAGTGGTGAAAACTGCATTGAACTGGACATCAGGAATGCGGGGCTTAATTTGGGGTCTGCCTCTAGTGACCTTAAGCAGGTGGCTTCCGCAAGAATGGATCGGAGCAGCCCTACATTAGAACATTAGAGGGCTGCCTGAGAGGAATGCAGATGCTTTGATTTAATTTCAGGTAGTGAGCCTCAGAACCTGCATTTCTAAAAAGCTTCTAGGAGTTTTTTTATATTCAGGTTTGAGGACCATAGTTCCAGGTTCCAGGTTCCTTGTCTGGATTAGGCCAGAGATTTTCTTAAGAGGGTTGCAGCCTTGCTTAGAAAAACACCAGATTTTCATAGAGGGACAACAAGGACTTCCAAGTAAATGAGGACAAAGCTCAGAGAGAAACAACTAGACAACTCAGCTTTCTCTTATTTATCTGTAAGATTCCACAAAATTCTTAAAAATAAATTTAAAACCCATAGGGCCACAAAGGAATAGTTATTAAATCCCTAATTTCATTTTAAATTAAATGAAACAAATTAATTTTAAATTGCTAAATGAGTTTTTGAAGTTATCATTGAGTTTTAAACATGATTATTTTATAAACATAATTGGTCACTTCTCTTATTTTGGATTTAACATAAGGCAGTCTTAATTTAATTTTAAACTCCATGAAAGGGTTCCAATAGTTTTGGATGTTTTCCCTGAAAAGCTGCCAACAGGCCATTTTTATAAATGGTCATTTAGTATGCCCTGCAGATGTGCACTCCAGTATATTTTGGTCCATATGTCAACGCTATACCCAATTTCAATATTTTTAATTCTTGATTGAAAACTATGATTTTTAGACTCCTCCTTTTGCATTTTGACTCCACTGATACCTTGTTTGCTTTCAAAGGAGCCCCTTCACTCTTTGCAGGGAGCTTCCTTTCCTGCCCCTTTATTCATTTCTAGGCAAGAATGGGTCCTTATGGTGCAATTCCAAATCCCTGCCCTGGTCATGGTGGACACTTTCCCCCTTGACTCTGCTGGGTGCACAGATCATTTCCTCTGAGGATCTCTGCTTGTGTCTGAGTGGGCTAGGCCTGTGACTATTGACCTTGGAACCATGTCCTGCTAGTACAATTAGAAATTGCCACTGGCAAAACCAGCTCTGGCTGAGTTGATTCTTCTGGGTCCTAAAACCTGCTGATAGCTGTTTCTGCTTGGGTTACCTTTCCTCTAGTTTTTCTCTCCACTCAACTCAGTTTTACTTTCTTTGTGATAACTGTGACCTCAAATTTATGTCCCTATGTAAAAGGATGTATAATCCACATTTGCTTATATAGTGCCTTTTGTTTTGAGATTTTTGTCACTAGAGGTGTGTACTGTGTGACTTGCTCTAGTGAGATGAGGTTTGTTTCTTGGGACATGCCTTATTTCTTGTTCTTAGAGTGCTAGATAGTGGGATATCATCTGTTTCTCACCCAGACAGTTTCTCATCCAGACAGTGCTTTAAACTACATCTACGGAGACTGTCTGGGTTTTGGGGTTCTGTTAAGCAAAGTGAATGCTATCCCTCCCTAAACAGGGTTTTAGATGGTTTTAGAACATCCAGTCAATAAGACATCCCAGTTCTGGTCTCTGGGCCCGGACTCTTTGTGAACATAGGGAAGATTCTAAGGTTCAAAAGGAAAAGTGGTGCCCACACAGGGCTGGAGACATACAGCTCCCAGGGAATTCAGCTTTATTAGGGGATGCTTTGATAAAAGTTGAAATTAGTTATAGATAATCCAGAGAATGCCAGAAAAAGGCTCTATAAAACTTCTATGACCTAATTCCAAGGAATTCAGCTTTACTAGATCATGACCCTGGGCCTGAATGGCTGAGGAACTGTTAGGAGATGCCCTCTTAGAGCCCCACTAATGGATTGGGGACTAGGGTAGGCCTTTAGGTTTTCCATAACTCCTGTCCACAAAAACCATTTTGGAATATGCCTCATCCATCCCTCCTAAACCCCTGTTTAAATGCCTTCTTACAAGTCCCTTTTATAGTTATAGATCTTCAGCAGTGCAAGGAAAAATAGGGTAGTTTCTCTGAGGATCCTGAAAAATTTGCTGATGGTTTCCATAGTCTAACAATGGCTTTTTTTTTTTTTTTTTTGGACAGGGTATTGTGTAGTTCAGTCTGGCCTTGAGTTTACTATGTAGCCCAAGCTGACTTTGAACTTGCAGTGATCCTCTTGCCTCAGCCTCTGAAGTGCTGGGATTACAGGCTAATATTGGCTTTTGACCTGATCTGATGAGATATCTAGATCATCCTGGTTTCTTGTTACATAGGAGTAGAAAGGAAAAGGACTATAAAGCCTGTAAAACAGGCTGATGATGAAGTCTTCATAACTTCACCTTCTGAAAATCAGTCAATTGCTGTGTTATTAGGGCCCCAAGAGGGGCCCTAGTGGAATTATAACACAATGGTTGGAGAAACCAAATCAAAGTTATACATCAAGTCTTCCTTAATAGGTATTGTTTGTTTTCTTTCTTTCTTTCTTTTTTTTTTTTTTTTTGAGACAGGGTCTCTCTATGCAGTTCAGGCTGGCCTTGAATTCACTTTGTAGTCCAGGCTGGTCTCGAACTTGCAGTGATCCTCCTGCCTCAGCCTCCCGAGTGCTGGGATTACAGGAATGCACCATCATGCCTGGCCTCAGCAGGTATTTGATAAGGAATGACCAAATCTATGAACTACAATAATCACAGTGAAGGCTTTGATGAGAATTCAGTACCTTTTCAATTCTGATTTAAAGAGGTACTCTGTAAATATACTATTTAGATCCTGAGAATTTAGATTCTTAGAGAAGATAAAATTAGCCTAAAGCAGTATTTTATTAGCCAGCTCATGATATTTGGAAAAATCTCTAGAAACTAACTGGGCCCACAAATCAAAATAATTTGATGGTTTTGGACTGCCAGGTGGATAAACAAGAAGCCAACTCCTTCCTATGAGTTAGCAGCAGTTGAAGGCTGTGGGAAAGAGAAACAAGAAGTCAACCCCATCCTGTAAGCTAGCCACCACACAGACTGAGAGATAAGAAGAGACAACCTAGCCGTAAGCAACTGGCTGATCTGGAAAAACATAGACTGGAATGATAGTTATTGAGGTAGAAAAAAACAACTTAATGCTTGTAGTGTTTAGTATTTGATTGACTTACAGGCCTAAGGCCGGTGGTCTGAGCATCTGTTTGGAGGATAACAATATGCAGTATAGCAACTATGGGGAATTTCTTTCTGAAGGTGGTAGCCATTGGTAATTCCCTACTATCTTATTTTAAAGTCTTGCATCATTTTATTGTTTTGTTTTGTCTGACTTTATTATATGTGATAGCATGGGCAGCTATTTCAAAGATAACAAGATATGTTTATGGTACCCATTGTTGATTTCCTATTTTGTTATAAAGTCCTTTATCACTTTCATCATTTTGTTTTGATTGGTTTTATTCTGTTCTATTTTGTTTGATTTTATTATGTCTGATAGTATGGACAGCTATTTTGAAGATAACAAGAGGCATTATGGTAGTCATTGTTGATTTCCTATTATCTTGTTTTGAAGTTCTGTATCACTTTCATTGTTTTGTTTTGATTGGCTCTGTTCTGTTCTATTTTTTTTGGTTTTATTCTTTTTTTATTTTTTAAAAAAATTTATTTTAAAGAGAATAAAACAAAAGAGGACAGAATAAAGCAGATCAGAACAGAACAATGCAAGCAACACAGCACTTCACAACAAGGCAATTGGATATCAACAGTAGCTACCATAATGTCTCTTTCTTTGAAATAGTTGAGCATTGCTTCACACACAATAATATCAAACATAACAAAACAGAATAGGTTTTATTCTTTAAAAAAAAAACAAAATAAGTCAATGGTCAATGTAGCTTACATGGTCTTTAATAGCCATGATGAAGTAGAAGACAAACTAGAGTTGAGTAAAGAAAAAAAAGCCGGCTAAAGGCATGATCACACTATTTGATAAGTTTTAAGACAAAGGCCACAGCCCTAGGGGAAACTAAAGTAGTGCAAAGAGTGACAAAATCAAATCAGAGTGCTTTAAGTGCAACCAGTCGGGGCACTGGGCAAAGGAATACCTTCAGAAATTGCCCAACTCTTGTTGGACCCATCAGAATATGGAAGAAGATTTTTGACATTGGGAGAGGGACTTCCCTCATTCCCAGAGGAGGATGAGATCACCTCTCACCATGGCAGCCAGGGAGGAAGGCCTACTGAATGATGTTGCCTAAGGCAACCTACATGGGACCTGTACCAGAATATCCCAGTTGATTTACAGGAGCCTTAGGTGACTCAAGAAGTAGCAAGCAAACATATTATATTTCTCTATGATACTGAGACAACTTACTCAATTCTAGTTTCGTATTGGGGAGAGCCTTCAATCTGTTCTAAAGTTGTTGTGGCCCTTGAAGGGGTTAACCACATAGCTTTTTTCACTCTTTCTCCGAACTGACATTTGGAAGATTTCCTTTCCCAAATTGCTTTTATGATGATACAGGAGTGTCCCATACCAGTGATTGCAAGAGATATATATTCTTCCTATTCTAGGCCACTCTGATGTTCAAACCTCTGGCAATCCATGTCCTAAGGACTCAGCCCGATTCCCGGAACCTTGAGCCTTGCTGGGAATTGACCCCCAATCACGATATGATGGCATCCTGGAAAGGGCTGTCAAGGCCACACCAGTAGTCATTTAGTTAAAGGACTGTAATCTATATCTCACAGAAAACAGAAATAGGCTGAAAACAGTATTACCTTAAGAAAAAAGCTAGGCTAGGGTTAGAGTCCATTATTGATAAGTTTTTGGCTACAGGGTTACTGGTACCATGCCAGTCCCCATACAACATATTCATTTTACCAACAGTTAAACCATTGGGAAACTATTGTCAAGTACAAGATCTCTGCTGGATGTGATGATACATGTCTATAATTCTAGCACTTGGGAGGCTGAGGCAGGAAGATTGCCATGAGTTTAAGGCCAGCCTAAACTGCATAGTGAGACTCTGTTTCAAAAAAATTTTTTTTAAAATTTCACATCCATCAATGGGGCAGTTGTATCTATTCACTGATTAGTAGCATATCCATAGGCCATTTTAGTTCAGATCCCAGGAGACACTAAATGGTTCTCTTGGTCTCAAGGATGCCTTTTTTCTATCCCCGTGGATCCTAACTTCCAATAATTATTTGCCTTTGTGTGGGGTGATCCTTAAACAGTATTTTACCAACAGTACACTTGGCCTGTCTTGCTTCAGAGTTTTAGAGATAACCCCTGCCTGTTTGCATGGGATTTAGCTCAAGACCTGAAAACTTTATTCAAAAACTAAGCCTATTACAGTAGATAGATAACCTCCTCATTCATAACTCCACTAAGGAGTAACCTAATAAAAATACCATTAAGACTCTCAACTTTCTAGCAAAAAAGAGTTACAAGGTGACCCAATGTATGCCTTCCACCTAGAGTGAGATACTCTTTGTAAGGCCTGGAGTCCATAACATTGTTACCCAGATGTGTCCTGTCTGTGATTTCTGTAATTCACAGACTCATCCTGCCTGATTTTCTGACCTAGTGCAAAGGCAAGATTCCTCCCTTGGAGAAGATTGGCAAGTAGACTTCATCCACATACTTATATATAAGTGGTATACACATCTTCTGATGTGTATTGATACCTTTACTAGATGGATAGAGGTCTTCCATACTAGGTCAGAACAGGCCTTGGAGGAGTAAAAGTCCTTACCTTAAAGAAGTGATCCCTACATTTGGACTGCCTAGGTCTATCCAGAGCAGTAATGGAGCCTCTTTCATGCCCTAAATCACACAGGGAGTTGCCAAAGCACTGGGGATCAAGTACTATTTCCACATGGTTTAGAGGGATCCCAGTCATCAAGGAAAAGTTGAGAGAGCCAATCAGACTCTCAAGTGAACTGTAGCCAAACTGTGTCAGGAAATTCACCATAAGTGGGTAGATTTTCCAGTTGCCTTAATGAGGCTTAAGGTGGCACTCCAAGTCCAAACTTAGTATCAGCCCATTTGAGATGTTTGGGAGGTCCTTTTTGACACCTGACTTATTAACACTGAAACTTCTCAGCTCCTTCAACATGTGACCCATCTAGGAACTTTACAACAAGGCCCTCCAGGAATATGGAAGTAAGATACTTCCATTCCCAGGCACTGACAATAATTGTCAGCTCAGTATCTGCCAAGGTGACCAGGTCCTCCACCTGGAAGGAGGGTGGATCCCAAGGAAAACTCACACCCAAATAGAAAGTCCCTTCCATAATTCTTTTAATGACTCTTTCTGCTATAAAGGTATAGGATTCACTGCTGCAGGGTAATACCCTGGATGCCTGAGACCCATGAACCAGTAGATAACCTCAAGCTTCTTTTCAGAAAACACCAACTACCCTTGAACCAGACAAATAAAACTTTTATTCTGTCTAGCTACTGCACTTGAGGTCCCTGTCCAAAGTTATAACATGACTTCTTTTGAGATTTTTCTATTTTAGGATCTTCTTGGATGACTTTAAAAACTGCCTTTAATACAGATAATAACAGTGATTATTTACATCAGACCTCAAAGCTAATCACATCTTTCTTCTATCGTGAACAGACACCTAAGAACTTGACAGACAGCCTAGACTAGTGGTGGCATATGTGCCACATTGGGCTGTTTGTTATCATTGAAAGCTCTAAAAGGTTTGCCATTACTGGCCTACACAAATTTACCCAGAGTATTGAATTTTCTGAGTATCGCCATGGTTCAGAATCAAACAAACTCACTAGCAATAATGGCCATAGAACACTGCAGGGAACCGGACCTCCTAACTGCTGAGATAGAGGAGTTATGTCTGTCTCTAAAAGAAAAATGTAGTTCTTATGTCAGTCAGTCTAAAATAATGAGTGATACGGCATAGAAACTGTCTGACCATGCTTCTAAGAGAGTGGTAGCAAACCTATGGGACAAGTGCCACTGTGGGCTGTTTGTATCACTGAAAGCTCTAAACAGTTTGCCATCACTATTCTAAGATCTAGGAGGAACAATCTGAGTCATGAAAGTCCTGGCCAAATGTCTGGAATTGGGGATTTTGGTTGCTGTCCTGGACACGACCTTTATTAATGCTTCTCATAAACTTAGTATGTAGATCTTACGTACTTAATCTCTTAGTCAAATTTGTTCCTATTTACTTGACAGCTGTTAAACTACTGGTGGTGGCCCAAGCCAAGATCAGAACTTGCTTTCACATCCATGGCTTGTCAAGAAATCCTCAGAGAAAGAACTCTACTCCCTTGACCCTTTAGATCAGTCAGAACAAGGGTTCCTTTGTCTCTGCATAGGTAGGGCTCATGCCCCTTTTCAGCTGGAAGTTGCCATAAAAGATGAAGCCACCTACCTCAACACCCCTTAAAGATTTGCAGGGACCAGGGTTCTAATGGGGTGTAGTACAGTTAGAAACAGGGGAGCTGAGGAAGTCACTCCCATCCATTTAATTCTAAACAGTGTCATATGGCCATTCTTCCTCCCACTGTCCTACGAGAGGTAGAAAATATATTAACAAAAACTCAGGAGATCTCTCATGCAAGAGAACATGAATGTTGGATCTCTGAGCCTAACATTCAGTCACCTTCATCCTACCCATCTCATTGTGGGTTCACAAACATGTACTATATCTCATGAATATAATTAAGATCAGAGTAAATTCTGGGACAAGAATGTGTGTTGAGAGCTCCTAAATTGATTCAGCATACTGTCAGTCACTCCTGTCAATCACACCTAGAAATTCAGTGAGAATCACCTGGGCTGAGGTGTATATCCTTTAAATTCTGAAAGCCTGATTTCTCAGAGGCTGCTGTTGCTGTTTCCATGTGCTATGATCTTTGTGCAGTGCTTTTACTTTTTTGTTCCCTGGCACCATATTTCTGTGTATGCCATATCTTTTATTGGAACAGACTTGCCCTGAGTACAGCTTCCATGGTCTTCAATAAATGTAGCTGCTTACCACATGCTACTGAGTATACATTTGGCATTTCTTTGCTCATCATACACAAGAGCCTGAACTATACCTGACCTTTACACAGTAACACTGCCATCTTTGGTCAAAGGACTGCATATCAGAAGGAGCAATTACAAAAAAAAAAAAAAAAAGAATTATGTGTGTGGAGGGAACAGAAACAAACTCTAAAAATCTTCCATTTCTAAAGGCTTTGCAGTTCCCAGCTTCAGTCCCTGTCAAAGACCAGGTACCTTATTGGGTTCCAAGAGATAACGGTTGTGCAGTTGTAATAAAGTCTCCATCTCCTTTTCTTTCACCTAGGATGGGTTCTCTGCCTTGTAATTATAGAGTAGTAACTAATATACTCTGTAAAATATGAGTCCACTCCAGTTCACAGCAGTTTATGAGTCAAATGAGATAACTACATATCTGCCATAGAAGTATTAATGTTAATTTATTTTACAATATTATTATTTGAGTTTTCCCTTTATCCTTTGGATTCAAAGATACAGTATTTCTTGGTTAGACTTCTAGTTACTTTCATTTGGAATAAGGCATTGAGGACTGGAGGGGTTTTGAAATGCAAAAAAAAAGGATAGTGATTTTGAAACACAAACATTTTCAAATAATATTAACATACTTAAAAGATAATTAAGCACTTTCTATGTTCCAAGAAAGTGTCAGAAATATTCATTCACTCCATCTTCCTTGCTTTCTCCATGTCAGTAAGGGGGTTAGGGCTCCCCTACCCCACCCTCTCAGAGATTACTTTGGTATCCATGATAAGAGGAGTAGGCAGCCCAGCAGTTACTGGGTACAGGATGAGAACAGGAAGAGGCACAGAGGAAGGTATGTGATCCAAGCCATGAAGGCTTGCTAGAGGAAATGATGCTTAAGCTGCAATCTGAAGCATGAATAGAAGCTGGAAAGTCCACTGAGAGAGAAGAACACTACAGGATGAGAGAAAAGCTTGTTCAAAGTCATAGAAGTGGAAGACAGAATGGTATAAGCAAGAGTTTGGCACAAGGGGCACTGGTGAGTAGAGTAAGGGCCACAGCATGTAGCATTAAGACTTCTGGACTTGACCCTGAAAACCTGGAAGCTGCTGGAGGTTTCAAGCAGGAGATGAACTAGGTCATGCTTATATTTCAGAAAGATCCCATCTCCTTGGTCAGAATGGAGACAATGTGCTAACCATATCTAGAGGTAGGGAGGTTGATCAGGAGGAGGTTGGTATAGTACTCTAGGCAAAAGAGGTCAGTACCCTTAAATGTGCTTTAGGAGAGAAAAAGAAGTTGGTTCATATATATAGTATTCCAAATGATTTCACTTGCCCTCATTTGTAAAGAATTATGACGCAATTTTACAGGTAACACTCAGGAGGTGATGGATTATTCACCCAAGCTAGTAATCTTGAAAGCCTTCAGATTTTAAAATATGTCACTGAGCACTACAAATTGGCCCTCTAGTAGGGCTTGGAGAGACGAGGTGCAAGGCAAGCGAGTTTGTGGAAAAAAAGCTCTAGGTTCAAGTCACAAGTGGTTTTCCAGGATAGCAACCCTGGTGGAGAATGGGAGATACATGATGAGAGGGTGTAGAAAGAAGTCATCAGGGAACTCAGGGGATGGCTCTCAGGACAGAGTAGAGGAACTGGAAAAGCATTTTCCAGTGTTTAGCAGGCTCATTTAACTGGCCATTATGTATTGAAGAAAGCCTTTTCTGCACTTTAAAAAGGCTAAGTAGATCTGGACAAGGAGTGGAGGAGGAAGTCCCAGAATGAGGGAAGATCCAGAGCACAAGGTATGTGCCACATTACTTAGATTCAGCTCCTCCATAAACTATGCCAGGGTAGGTGGCTATCCTGTCTAGGGTCCAGAGAGAGTTCTACAATTTTGAGTCACTAAAAAGATAGGAATACAGTTGGGAAGATGTGTTGTTAAATGATTTCATAGTTACACTAATGTGTGCCTGTGCAAACTAAGATGGCCCTAACAAATCAGGGGATACAATCTTAGGAGACTACTGTCCTACACTACAACCTGCTGTTGACCAAAATGTTGCTATGTGATACATGGCTATATATTATCCTGATACAATGCTGTTACTGCTACTTAAGTCTTCCCTGCAGAGACTGTCCTGGCACTCACCACTTTTCTTCTTCTGGAAGAGTCTTTTTGAAATCTGAAGCCTGCTGAATGAAGTGGTAACCTTCAACAGCTAAACAGGCTGTTAGTTGGAACTATTAAGTAGTTCCCTGTCCCAATGGTTTCTCATGCCTCTAAGATTAGAAGGAAAACTCAGAATTGAACTAGTTTACAAAAACACTGGAAACACAGAGATTTGACCTTGGTTTTAGGCTTAAGAAAAATTTTATTTTATTTATTTGGCAGCTTGGTATGACATTTTAAATCTCAAGTGATTCAAAAGGTCTAGGTTCAAGGCACAGGGGTTCTACCTTCAAGGGTTCTGAGGGCTCCCAGGACCAGGGTGTGAGGGAAGTAATGGTTAGGTTGTGCTTTAAAGGGAAAGTAGAAGAGGTATTTGGGGACTCAAGCAGAAAGTTTTGGTTTCCAAAATTCCAAGTTTGACTTAGCAATTGAAATGCACCTGATTTTCTGGTAGTGCAATTCAAGTTAGAACATTGGACAAGAAGCTCAAAAGAATAATTTGCATGCATGCCCTTAAAGGTACTTATTGTAGAAATTTATATGCATATGAAATTTATTATACATATGTAATTCCCAGAGAGGGTCCTTATCCCTCTCTACTTCCTCACAGGAAAATGGGTAAAATGGCTCAGGGACAGAGAACGGTCATTGTAGCCACATCTTCTAGTGATTTCATGAGACTGGAGGGTTTTTTTTCTCAGAGTTGGGTGTCATTCTTTGACTTTCTCTTTTGAATATTGTTTTGTGTTTCTGCCTCTTTCTTTAGAGCTAGAAAGTCTTTTCAAGCCAATTTCCTTGTGCTACAGGAGCTTTTCAGGTTAGGTCAGTGCTTATTTGAGCTGTTTACCTCTCTGGCTGTTGACAGGATGACATGTGACTTGGCCAAAAGCTGTAACTGGCCATGGTCATGATCACTACTGTCTTGGCTTTAGACTCTGCTCTTGAATGTCTTGGCATAAAATAACAGTTTTGTTAAATTAGGCAAATGTTTTCCCAAACATTTTATTTATTTGGTTTGTTGGTTGACAACACCTATCAAAGAAAGAGAACACAATTATGACAAGAACAAGTAGAGGCCACAGTGCTGTATCAAGGACTTTGGGTTTCCTATTGACTAGCCTACATTTCTTCTTCACACCAAAACTCACCATCCCCATCTCATCCCTAAGAAAACTGACACTACGAAGTGGACAGAATGTAAAAGGTATTGAAGGAAAATGTCACACTACATTTTAAGGCTACCATACTTTTTTCAGATTGCTTAAAATAAATTATATGTAGTCCATTTTCAGGGCAACTCTTTGAGTTTGAGGAAAATAGGCATCTGCTAAATCAGCAGCCCCCTATTTCACCACACCAACCATACATGCTTCCAAACTTGACTAGACTAGTATTTAGAAAGTAGATTGAGAAAGTGGTTTGAACATTCAATCAAATTAATCTCTTTGCATGGGAGAATGTTCAGGAGGTATAATTAACTGAAAAAATCAAGAAATTGATAGAGATACAGTTCACTAAATTAAATGCTTGTATATAGACATAGGAAATATGCTAAAACGAGTCATGGGGACTATGTATATTCTTCTCTAGGTAGTACTGGGGATTGAACCCAAGGAGGCTCTACTATTGAGCCACCACCTCCCTACTATTTTTTATTTTGAAACAGGCTCTCACCAAGTTGCCCAAACTGGCCTTGCACTTGGCGATCTTCCTGCCTGAGCCTTCCAAGTGAATGGGTTACAGGCATGTGCCATTACGCTTGTCAACTTTTTCTTCTTTATGCTTTTCTTATTTTTCCAACCTTTCTATGTGGTTAAAAGCACAGACTTTGAAGCCAGACTACCTGGTTCACATCCTGGCTTTTTTACTTCTTATGGTGACATTAAGCAAATAATTCAATTTCTCTGTGCCTCAGTTTCATCTGTAAAGTGAGGATAAAGATTGTAACTATCTCAAAGGGTTATTAAGAGAATTAAAGAGTTAATATGTATAGTTTTTAGAACACATTTGGCATTAAGTGCTTATTAAATAAAGAAAATGTTAGTTTTTAACTTAGTCAAATTATGATTAATTTTCTGTCATGTTACTTCCCATATTTTCTATGGCATTCATATTTTTGTGATATGTGTTGTTAAATGGATATATATAGCCCTGTACCTATGTTTGTCTTCAACTAACACAGTTTAGGGTGGATGCATGACCTATGGTGGGTGTTTACAATTCTTTGTTTTTTGCCAGGCATGACAAAGAGCAGAGATTTCCCAAGGATATACTATCACCCCTCCTCATTTGGGCATAGATGAGTTATGGAAAGGCTAATTCTCTCCTAAATCACTTTACATTGTGTATCACAATTTGGTTAATGACATTCAAGGACCTGGAAGGATCCTTGACCTTTGGTAAATTCTGCCCCCTCACCCAGAAGTTGAAATGCCTTGGGTAAACCTGGGCTAGGTAATACGTGCTTCACTCCCTCACATAGGCCTGGAAGGAACAGAGGGAAATGAAAACTGACTTTGTGGTAAATATTCAAATAATTGTGAAATTGTTAACGACTGACGGCAAAAGATAAAGGATATAATGACAAGGCAGAATGAACTTGGAAGGATCTTTTCCTATCAAGATAGTTTCTACATGAAAGCAAATCCACAGTTTAAAAAAAATTCTAATTGTGAAAAATGAGAAACGTATACTTTGTTGTCTTGAAGATTATAGAACTAAGTAACAGATAATTTTTCATTCTGTAATACAAAATGTTATGTTGGTAAGTTGCAGCCCAAGAACTGATAGATATAAACTGGAAAAAAAAAAAATCACAATGGTGAGGAAATCCTGCCCTGGAGAAACCCTGCCACAATGGCACTGAAAATTATGTAAAATCACTAACCAGTACCATTTCCTCTCAGCCAATGAAAAAAAATCTAGAAAAAAGAAACTCCAAATAGCTTGTTTACCCAGCTGTCTGTACAAAGTGAATTATTCATGATTAAATGTGAATAATAAACCTATGCAAATATTTGTTGTAGTCTCAATTTTGAAGAAGTTAGGGGAGCAGCAGGAAATGAAGTCACTTTAAAGTGATTTGGTTAACTCTTGCCTTTAGAAATAAATTTAAAAAATAAAACTTGATTGTTATTTTATATAACTTTGCCCTACAAGAAAGAAATCAGTTTTTTTTCCTTAGGAGCATTATTATCATGTCCTATTGGAAATAGCAATTAAAAGTTTCTTTTGGTATCATGACCTTTATATAATTTCCTTAGAAACTAATTATGAAAGTTTTTTTTTTAAATTCTCTGGCTTTGGAGGGTTAAAAAGCTTACAGCAGAAGTTCCTCTATAATGGGAAACCTTAACTGACAAGTTTCCAAGTAGTTGGTGTTTACTGTAAATTCTTACCTATAAATTTCAGTTATAGGTTTTTGATAAAGGGACTATTACAATAATACTGATACTTGGCAGCTTTAAGCTATTTGTCTTTTTGGTTGCAGAATTGGTTGAACAGTTTCCATCAGAACTGTTAGACTAAAGACTTTTAGCTAGACCTATGTTACATTTTATTTAGCCTATCCATTCCAAGAAGCACTTACAATTTAAGCAGTAACAAGATACAGAAAGGCGTTTCACCATCTTGCAACCTCTGCAACTTTTCTAACTCACTTTACACAATGTGTCATCACCATAATCTCTTAAAGATTAAGTTTATTAAACACTTTAATAAGTGTTTCCTATTATAATTATAAATGAATTTCATTAATAAATCCAACTTCCTCTTGAGCCTCATTGTGAAGGCAGCGTTGATTCTGACTGGTGCCCATATTTCAGTTAATCATAGACTAAGTTCAGACAAATTTCACTTTTGCTCAATAGTAACCCCAATGTTTGGAGAAGGAGTAGAGGCCTGGTGCTGATGCACTGTGGTCTGTATTCCCCACCCATCGGATCTTCTATCCTTTCTCTAAGCCAGTGGCATGCATGTTGCAGCAGTCTGTTAACACTGGAAGCTCTAAAAGGTTTGGCATCACTGCAAGTATCCTGGAGCCCAAACACAGAGGTCATAGGCACTACAGCAGATTTAGAATAAACCATCATAATGCAGTACTTCACTACCTGGTCAGTAAAACCTTTGGATGGGAGGGGAGGCTCACCACCCACATTTTGCAGCTAATGAAACAGAGGAACAGATAGTTAAATAAATAAAAGGAAAACCAAGATTAAGACTAAAATCCACACTTTGACAAATCCCTGGTAAATAGTGCATGTTACACTGCATTGCAGCATCTCCCAATCTACCAAGAAATCATGCTGGTTTGTCAGTTACCAGCATGATCCCTAGCACTACACTTAATCTGTCATTATCCTTTTATGCTGGTACTGACATTTCTGGAGATTTTCACAGTATGAGAAATGGAACATGCAGAGGAATAAGTGAGTAAAAGGTGATTTAATCTATTTCCAGGAATTAGGTAGCTCTGTGTTGAAAACAATCTAAACTTCTAGAGAAGATAAGTCTATCATCTTCTAGAATTTGAATGCAACTCAATGCACCCTAAATCCATTTCTTTGATTCTCTGTTAACTAGAAAGGACTATTTCCTTATTTAAAAATTAAAACAAAACCTTACATTGTATCTCAAAGTTAACTGGCAATATTAATAATTGGGAAATTTAGGCCTCAAATAAAAGGTGATATAATAAAGAACTTGAAATGTGAAATGTCCAGGAAAATGTTATCTATCTCTATATATTTATATTTATATTTAATAAAACTTCAATCAGTGAGTAAAATCTGGCTCCATTAGCAACATTTTCACTGTTCGGTTTCTGGTAGAGTATGTAGTTATCTTAGTGAGCTTTCATTTTACTTGATAGGTACTTGTCTGCACTATGATCTAGTTCAGTGGTTTCCATCTCATACAGTTATAGCAGGGGAGCCATTGGATTATGCTTGGAAATTTCTGAACATGCAATGTAATTAATTCCTTTAATAGGTTATTTTTAGGGAAAACCCATTAGTAGATATCACTCTGAATTAACATCTTAGTCCAAGAGAAAGCTCTTTGGAGGGAAGAATAAAACAGATAAATCTTTGTTTAGAGATGTGACTAGGGGACTTAACCACATTCCTTGTGGTTTCAGAATGACATGCATATTCTGGGACCCATAGATAGGCAGAGATAGTTGTCATTCTTGGTAATGCCCTGACCACACTAGTTCTTTAACATAAAGAAATAGTTCCAAATGTTATAATTTCTTAGAAGAAAACAGTGTGGTGGGTGTGCACAGTAAAAGCAAGGAAATAAAGTCAGTTCTGCCTAGTAACACCTATAAAGAATGGGTAAGGCTGTTTTAGGCACACTTGAAGCCTAGGCAAAAGTTCTTTCTGTATTACCCTACTAAGGATTCTCCCCACCCTCTTCAATCTTGCTGAATAGGAATGAAGTCTTTTTGTAGGATCCCAAGTACCTTCTTTACCATTTTTATTTATGGTCTCAGGAAGCATACTGTTTTGGTTTTAAAATTTAAAGTCTGCTATTTACCTGTTGTGTGGCCTTGGGCAACTGATTTAACTTCCCTCTCTCTTAGCTATCTCATCTGAAATTGAGATAACAACAGTTTCTGGTTGATTTTTCGGCCTCTGAGCTCTTTCTTCTGTAATTTCTCATTTGCATAACCACGCTCACCCCTACGTTTGGGGCCATTTTAATAATGGTGTTTAGAGTAATGTGCAGTACCATTTGTTTAAAAAGACAGAAATGAATGTGCGTAAGCAAGCATGTTTGCTTATTTATGCCTAAAATAGCTCTGGAAAGACATATGAGAAAGTGGTTATATTAATTACCTATGGAGAAGGGAACCGGATGGGTGGGGGCAGGAGGAGAAACGTTTTTCTCTATATATTCTTTTGTTCCTTTTGCATTTTAAATCATGTGACTGCATTACCTAATCAAAAATAAATAAATAAAATGTAGGAAATAATAAGAACCCTGCCAAGTTCATCTATCATTAAACAAATATTTACTGGGGATCTACTACTTGCCAGGCACATAGCAGGGTGAAGGTATCCACAGCTGTGATTGTGTTTCATCAGCAGGATCCTTCATAAACTGCCTATTGCAGGCCCTGCTTGCTTGTTTAGCTTTAAAGCTTGCTTATGGGAGAGTGAAAGTACGCTGGTTAATCACAGTGGCCAAGGCTGGTGTCTGATTTAGGAAAAATCTAGGTCAGGGTCAATTATGCTACAGAGGATGTCCCTGTACTTGCTGAAAAGACATTTAAAAACTTAAAAAGATGAGGGTATGTCCCTGTACTTGCTGAAAAGACATTTAAAAACTTAAAAAGATGAGGGTATCAGATAATACCTCATAACTAATGTTTACTAAGCATTAACTTTCTATGTGCCAGACATTCTTCTAAGCACTTTACCTGTACTAAAGTAAACTCTTTTAGCTCCCACAATAACACTGTAAGAAAGATGTCGCTATTGCCCTTATTTTACAGATGAGGAAATTAAGGTAGAGAGAGAGCAGATGACTTGCACAGAGTCAGTAGGATGACTACGATTTGAACTCCAGAACCTCAGTTTTAACCACTTTACTTTTGGAAAAAAAGACTATGAAATATTCCTTTGCTCCAAAATCTCTCTATTGAACTTCTACCATTAATAAAAGTATCTTTATAGTGGAAACAGTGTTTATTAGTCAGTTGGTTCAATTCTTATCCAAAAGGACAATAGGAATTCTAAACACTAGGCTTGAAAACATCCAGTGACAAGGAATTCATTGCGACCAGAAGCAGTAACCAGCTGGAAGTTCTAATTGCTAATAAAAACAGGACTATGCTGGTTGCCTTCCATGTGCCAGGCACTTTATTAGAGGATGTAGGAGAAATTCTTTAATATGTTGAGGTCAAATTTGCCTCTCCTTGACTTCCTCTGTGGGCTCTGTGTTCTGCTGTTTTGAACAACACAGAATGTGTTTATGGTTTCTTGTAACTCATGTCAACCCTTCATATATTTGAAGGCAGCTATGAATTCTTTCAAATTTTCTTCTTCCCTTTTTATTCATTCTCTTGTCATATTGTAGTCTCTAGGTGAGATTCATGTTTCTTGTTAACAAACTTCTGCTTTAAAATACAAATGGAGGGCAGCTTGTTAAGCATAATTTGATGTTTCCCTTCCATGATCTGTCCTGAGGGAAAGGGAGCTTCGATTTGGGGAAGGGTGTGGGGAGGTGCTGAAAACAAAGGCATCTGGGAACATGGTCAAGTGCCAACCCTGGGCTTGGAGAGGATGTTGATGTAGGAGTTCTGTGTAGACAAAAAGCAGCGCAGGGATCCTAAGCTCCTGGAGACTACGGAAGAGGACATGCTAAGAGTTTAAAAATAGCAATAATGATGAACATCTGTGGAGCACCGACTATACACAAGCTGGGTAGTTTGCTTGAGTCATATGCTTAATCCTCACAAGGCATGCACCATTATTAGCCACATTTTACAGATTGAGTAAACCGAGGGCCAGAGAGATGAAAAAACTTGTCTAGAAAATGGCAGACAGGTTCTGAACCCAGCAGCTCAGGCTTTTCTTAACCACTTTGCTAAAAGGAAGATGGGAAACTAAAATTGCCTTTTATCCTAAAGTCAATTAGTAATTATGCTAATCAAACTGAGAAGCCCCAGACTTCTTTAGCCTTCAAAGGTGCTGAAACAGTCAAACTACTCCCTAAAGCAATTCTTACAGTAGGTTTTTGTTCCTAAATATTTGAGATCCCAGGGAATGCTTACATGCTCCACAAGTGCCTCCCAGATGTTTCTGGATGTCTCACCCAGCTTGCCTCACCACTCTAGTACTACAGAACTTAACTGTACTATAGCACAGTTAAGACCAGACTAAACTGTTTTTATTGGTGTGTGTGTGTATGTATGTGTTTTGTTTTGGTTTAAGACAGGGTCCTACTATGTTGTTCAGGTTGGCCTTAAGTTTACTAGGCACCCCAGGCAGGCCTCAGACTTACAGCAATCTTTCTGCCTCAGCCTCCTGAGTGCTGAATTATAGGTGCATACTACCATACTTGGCTCAAGACCAGACTAAAGTGTTTTATGAGACTTTATTGCAGGCTCAGACATAACAAAATGGAATTATAATGCAGAAAAACTGACCCAGAATAAATCAGCCTATTTTCAGAATAGCTGGCCAAGCCTTATTCCAGGATTCCCTATTGAGCAAATCTTAGGTGCAGCTTTCAGCAGGGTGCAGGGACCAGTTTACTTCCACCCTACAGAGTCAGCCAAGATTTATCTGTGAACTACTACTTCCTCCTAGAAGAGTACATCTCAACAATTTGACCCTTGCACAATGTGAAACCCTATTTACAGAGATGCAGTGCACCCAAGCGGACACTATGGGAGCAGATTAGCTCTTTAGACCCTCAACTCTGACCATTTCTGAATAGGAACTTGATTTTACCATTGTGTAACCAAAAAGAACACTAATAAAATTTTACTTTTATTTTTCACCAAAATAATAGTGTATTCACTATTGTATACAGAAACTGAAAATTACATATTAATTCTCAACTAGCACCTCAGTACACGAACCATACTCAAAATATTATCTCAAAAAAAACCCTAACAGATTGTAAAGAGGATACATTTAGACATTTTCTTACTCATATAGAATCTTTATCTCACAATGTAGAGGACCTAGCCTTAACTCTTACAAGCACAGTTTGTTAAGTTTCATTTATTATTTGAGATTCCCTTCTAAAGGATGTTGATTACAATCGAGAATTAGTCTTACTGTAAGGATCTGTGGAAATCCCTAAAAATCCAATACTGTTGGGTCTGAGACTATACATTGATAATTTAAATTTACTTTGAAAATTGGCTCTTATGGTGAGTGGAATTTTAAAAACATATACACAACTTTGTACTTGTATGAATGCAATTTTGACACTGATCAGTATTTACAGCCACTTTCTGGCAGAAGTGAGCTGGAGAGTCAAAGAACCTAGACACCAGGGGGTACCTACAAGAAGGGAAATGAAGGTGCGGTTTTGATGCCTGGCTTCAAAGGCTGGCAGCAATCACGAGCCTAACCCATTTCTTTCCAACTAGACCAACTTTCTGTAAAGACAGAAAAACCGCAAACAGCCAAATTCAAACTTCCCCCGCATAATTTTTTAATTTAACAGTGTCCCGGTTTCCAAACTATCGTCATCTAATCTTTGTAATTACGCTGAAGAAGCAAGCACAGTCAGGGTGAGGGAAGGGCTAGTTTCTTCCCAGCTCAGGGGCTAGGTTTTCTTCCTTTTCTCTGAAGTTCCAGCTCCTTGATGCAGTTGTGTTTACTCATTCCGTTACAGATAGAGACAGAAATGAATAGACTGAAGATTTCTTTCCTTGCAATAAATTGCTCAGTAATTGGAACTGAATACTCTCCAATCTTGATAGTTGGTTGCATATACGAGCTATGCTGTGTAAAATCAGGAGTTTTCATGTTTCTTAGATCTTCCTGATAATGGTATCCTTCCCTGTGTGCCTGGCCAAGGGCATAGGCCCAACAACTTCTTTCAGCTGCCTCATACACATCTGCATCATAAATACACATCCCACCTTCTGGCAGTGATAAAACTATTTCACTGGGGCAAGGGGTATTTAAAAAGATAATAAAACCACTACAGAAATTTTCTAGACAGATTTTGATTCCAAACTGTAAGGATCTGTCAACCTTAGCTAAATTTATGACAACTATAAATATAAACTGAGAGCTAAATTCACCATTTACTAATAAAATGGGCCAAGTGTGGTGGCACATGCTTGTAGTTCTAGCCTTCAGTGGCTGAGGCAGGAGGATCCCAAGGTCAGTCAGTGCAACATAACAAGACCTTGTCTCAGAAAAACCAAAAACCAACAACAAAGAATCCAAAATGGCTCTTTCTGCAATCCAGATTAACTAATTATTCTGTAAACCAATTTGCTTTGTGAGTCAAAAACTCCTAAAATCTTTGTAAAGCACCTTTGTGTTCAAATGTTTGTAACATAGGCAAGCTCATTACCTCATAAAGTAGCTTATTTCAAAATTCTGAGAATCTGTGGAGTTAAATATCTCCTAATTAGTGCTAACATTGTTTGGACAATTAAATGCCAATATCTTGTACTCTGGGTAGCTAATTTAAAGATAACAATACTCAATGTATCAACCATTTTTACCCTCCTATTATCTTGTTTTGAAATTTTTTTTCCTCTCTCTCTAAAATAAAAAAAGAAAAAAGGAAAAAGTATCTCCTTATACCTAGCCAAATTGACCTCCTGTAGTTTTCACCAATTTGGTCTTAGATCTGCCCTCTGGAGAGACACAAAATAAATCTAATCCCTTTACTAGACAGCTAATATCTTTATGTGATTCTTTTAAAAGAAATTATGGTGACTCAGGCTACAATTTTATCAAGGATATAATAAACTCAATACCTTTCCACTTCTTTCCTTTTAGTGGCAGAACAGGCTTACATGAATCCACTTAATATGCTGGGCAGGGAAAATGCTACCCCTGTCAGGAGCTGATGCTTCAATACAGTTCAAGCTGCCCTGTACAGTCAAAAATGGATAAGACCAGCAAGGGATGGTGCTAGACAAAGGGATTCCCTTGGATTTTCCTCTCTCATACTGTAACACGCATGCCGGCTAACATGCACATCTGGCTTAGAGATTCTCCATAGTCTGGGCCAGAGGTCAGACATTCTCAATTTTTTGTGTGCAATAAAATCCTAAATTTTCCACAGAGCCTAACTCTGAGAGCCTGATTTGGTAGAAATGAGGCAGACCCAAAAATCCACATCTTAATAGCATTCCAGGTACTGATAGCCTCACTACATTTTACTTTTGAAGAAACACTGATCTTAAGTGAAGAAACTACCCTGTGTAAAAAAAGATGAGGAAAAAACCTTGTTTTTGTTTTATTTAATCATAAAGCATATACACTTACATTTAACTTACTGATTCTATTCAAAGTTTTAAATTCCATGTTATATAAATAAAAATAATACTTAAGTCATTATTCACTCATATTAATCATTAAGTCTATAAAAAAATTCCAGGATGAGGACATGAATAACACCATCTACAGGTTGCAAACTAATACACTGAAGTATTTATTGGGAAATGTTCAACATAGGATTTAAAAAGGAATCAGGTTCCTGAATTAAAGCATATTCCTCCCCCCACTCTAATGTTGCCCAACAGGACATGGCCTAGGGCTCGAGTTGAGGAACTCTACAAGGAGAGGATGTGTTGGCCCTGTACCTAGCTGATACATTATAGACACATGTTGCTCCCACACCTAACTAATCTACCTCATGACTAAAGTTAACACATAAATCATACCTAACTAAGCACCTCCACAAGTACCCTATGCAACTCTGTGGGAATTTTAATAAAGCTATAGAGAGATTCCAGGACACAAGTTACAGCAAGTTAAAATATTTTATAGTAGTCTAAATACTTCTAGACTTTTATTACGAGAACAACAGCTTATAGGTGCTGTGGTTCTTTTATAAACATAAAGTATGTCTCATCGTTAACTCAGACTGAAAGTAATGCTATCCCACAGTTGCCCTGGCCATCTTTATTCCTTGGGGCAAAGTGAATCTAAGCCCTGCTCAGTAGTTTAACACTCAGTAGTTTGACTAAAAAAAATTAGAAACAAATTAGAAAAAGGTTTTGGTTATAAAAATTACTCTCTTGCTTAGATACTTGCATATTTTTGCAAAGTACAATTATTTTAGAATAGACAAAGCATCTAACTTTCATTTTCTGTTAGAGATGAAGCTTTTCACTGGTTCGCTGACCTTCCTCTTCTTCCTGGAACTCTCAGAACTTTGCTGACTGTACACAAAATTCATTCTTTGCATCTGTGAGAATTACCAGAGAAAGACACAATTTAGCAGAGACTTTGACATCTGCACAAGACATATATAAGACAGGTAGACCAAGCATTAATCCCTCAAGCTCCTAACGGATCCAAACCTGCCTTTCTGTGGGTTGGTTTGGCCCTATACCAAGGCCCTGCTGCCAGATTCTGGTATTCTAAGTTTCAGGAGCTGAGGTCCTCTGAAGGCAGCCAGTTCTGGGACACTTTCTTGGCTCTTTGTAGTGAATTCAGCATATTCAACTCTTAAGGTGTAGGGCCAACAAGGAGCATTTAAGGGTCAGAAGAGATCTAGATCTCTTATGATTGCTTTAAAGACAAACATAATTTAAGTCCCCATTTTATTTAGCAGAGACATATAGCCTGTCTTTCCTATATGTTCAGATTAATGAATTAAGAAGATCCATGACCCTTCTACTGTAGAGAAGTATGTTAGTGATAAAAGTAAAGTTGATTAGGCAGTTATCACTAAACATCATCATCCCATTAGGCTCAGCTTTGGTAGACTTTAGGACTTACTTTTAGTTAACTAGCAACTGGATACATTATAACGAGTCAGGCAACCCTTAGAAGCCCAGAAGTCCAAGAAACACATAGAGAGCATTTATATTTTTCAGGCCACTAGATGGGAAGAAAGATTTTTTTTCATGTCCTCTATTCTTCCCTTGGAAGGAAAATGAAATACAATGTATTTTTAAGATAAGGCTTATCAGATTATCTAGCATAGGCTCCAGTACTATTTCTTATTTCTTTTATAGTATATTCATGTCATTATAATTATTGATGTAATATTACTACCAAATAGGAATGCCAATAAAGCATTTAAGTACCATGTAACATGATTTGTTCTAAAAATTGGTAGTTTAAACACTATTTTGTCCTCTAGTTTTATTTTTTTAAGAGTAGGAAAATTTGTTGGAGAAAAGGAATGGAGTATAGGAATAGCTCCTGAGAGACAAGAAGGGTCCTGAATGAGTTGCCCTAGTTTTAAAAAGCAGTTGAATTCCTGATCACAGAGACCACAAATTCCCTCTAGCTTAAACTAAGACACTGACTATATAAAGTAGTGAAACTCTGAGAAAATAAACTAAGCTGCTTATCAAATACCTGGTTTGCTTATACATGTAAAAATTTGAAATGGCCTGCTCTAAAGTAAAGGAAATAGCAACATACAAACCCAAAACACATAAACAACTTCTTTATCTTGGAGATGAATTCGTTATGGTTTGGTTATAAGAAAAAATACTTGAAAAATTCAGCTTGTCTAGAAGTGTTGCTTGGGCATGCTTCCCATTGAAGCAAACTATCCTCCCTTTATCAAGTCTGGGAATGTATGAAACAAGAGAAGATGGTATACAAGTTGGCTTGGTGGTTTAATAGTTTTTGCTCTATTTTTCGTCTATTGTTCAAATAAACCAGGGTTTTATTA
This sequence comes from Hydrochoerus hydrochaeris, assembly GCA_004027455.1. Classification (NCBI taxonomy): domain Eukaryota; kingdom Metazoa; phylum Chordata; class Mammalia; order Rodentia; family Hydrochaeridae; genus Hydrochoerus; species Hydrochoerus hydrochaeris. The sequence goes on from PVLA01004840.1 coordinate 81,076, forward strand.
CAAGTTGCGGAAATACAATTTTATTGCAGTGCATTAGTCAAATTACGTTCAGTAATGTATGCAATCTCAAGATAACCAGTGAGGCCTGGGAATTCTCAATAGTTTATAGAAAATTAGTGGGTTCAAAAGCAAGTACATTATTAGAGGACATTCCTAAGAGATAAATAATCTATATGAAATATATAAAACAACACATTTATACAACAAAGGAACATTTGAGATACATTTTTTAGGTGCATGCTAACTGGCTGAGTTTGAATATTTGATTCCAAAGTTAGCTGCCCAAGCAAAAATATAGCAATCAGGTAGACTAGAAAGATTATCTGTGTGACATGAACAACATTAGTTGGGTATCAAATGATTCCTAGCACATTTCATATTATATTTCAAACATAGCTTTTAAAGAGTTTCTTGCATGCAGAATAATAAGATTTAATTACCAATACAGCCTTTGGAGTATTCACAGATATGTCTGAAAAAGTCCTAAAGAGACACTTTCTTCTGTGCAATCCTTCTCTATTTTATATTCTTGGTTTAATAACATAGTCTTCTTTAAGAAGCTCAAGGACAGAATTTCCTTAAGTATATACTGGATAGTTTGTTGATTCAGTAGCAATATTTAGATAGCACCAGAAAGCATCCCTCCTATATGTGCTATGCCAATTTGTCATTTATTCTTTATTCATTCCCATAAAAATGCTTTTACTTGCATATTCTTAGAGTTCTCTTTCTCCCTATCTTTTTGTCTTTTTTCTCCATTCTTTCTGAGTGATCTCATCCATTTCTAGGAATCAATTACCATTCATAAGCAAAGACTCTCATATTTACATATTCAATTTAGATCTGAATTCTACATTCATGTGTGCACCCCACTGCCTACTAAAAGTCTCCACATGGAAGTTCTAAAGAACTCCATATGTCTTAATCAGAATTCATTATTTGCCTCTCTAAAACTTCCCCTTTGTTCTCACTTATCCAGTGTGTCCAAGTTAAAAACATGAGAATCATGTATGACCACTCCATCATTCTCACCCTAACATCCGATTAGGGATCCTATTGATCCAACTTGCTCAAATCTGTCCATTATTCTCTTTTCCTACTACCTGTACTTTAGTGCAGGCCAACATCATGTTTTGTAATTACTATTGTTTTTTCCCAATTAATTCTCCAGTCTAGAGCACAAGTAGTCTTATAGGCATATCTGACATTATTCTTCTGCCTCATCATTCATCCATTAATGATTCCCCATCATTTTCAGCATAAAAGTCCAGATGCTTTATGGTCCTGGCGCATCTCTGCAGCTTCATCTCACAACCACATTACTTAACTACTTGGAGATTTCCAAAGGGCCCTGTTCTCTCCCCTTTGGACATTGCTTTAATGCTCACTGTCATGCTCTCTTCTCTTCTTTATCTGAAAGGGAATCCCACAGTTTCTTTTGCCTGCCTGACCTTCCATGACACTCCTAAGGCTATGTTCTAGTCTTATTTTTTTTAGCACTTACTACTAAATACTGTTATCAGGCCTACTTACCAGGTTTTTTTTTATCATTAGAGTAAATTCTTTGAGATTACTGATAATATTTTATTTTCTTTTTTCAGTTCTGGGGATCAAACTCAGGGTCTTGCACATACTAAGCAAAAGCTCTACTGCTGAGCCACACCCCTCCAGTTCCTTATAAAATATTTTAATTATCTTTGTATTCTCAGTTTCTAGCTCTTTAATTATTGGTTGAGTGAATGAATGCATAATTGAAGCTAGTTTCTAGCCAGGTACTGCATGCTGAGCAGTAGAATCATATCTTTAGTAATATAAAGATGAATAGACATAGTTTTCCAGGACTGAGGCATGTAAACAAGAGGAATCACGCACATGATTACAGTACAGTATAAAACCAAAATAGACTTTCATTCCTTCAGCAATTACTGATGATATGTTGTTGTTGTTCTAGGTACTTGGAATTTATCAGTAGAAAAAAAGATATAAAAGCCCCTACTTTGTGGAGTTTACAATTTGGTCTTGTCAGTTTTTTTTGCTTAATAATTTCCAGTGGCATCCCATTAGAGTTTTTTTTTTCTTCACATTTTCAGGTTGTGGGAGAATGTCATAAAATATAAGACCCTGTTAAATTGTTAAATTTATTTACTCTTTCCTTAGAAACATGTTCACACCTGAACTCACATACTCATGCACAGTGGCAGGCCATTTGAGGAGGCTACTGGACCCTCTGTGTATCTCCTATTTAGAATTATGACCTCTCATAGCCTGGTTGTATGTAACATTATGCCTTGCTTCTTCTTGATTCTAGTTCTTCACATATTTTTCTCTGCCTAAAATTCTTTTTTTCCCCACCATTCCTAGTTAATTCTTACTCATGTTTAAGCTTTCAGATGAAAAATTATTTCCTCAAAGAAATTTTCTCTGCCTCTCTGACACTATAAGACATATATTTTGTTCATGGTTCCTGGTTCCTAATTACCTCTCCAAGGTGGGTTATAGAAACACTAATCTTCCTACCTATTCTCTGATCTACCTTGTCTGATAGTAGGTGATAATATCCCCATTTTGGAAAGGACCTTATCCTATAACCAAAAGGAAAGAACACTGCAAAGAGGAACCAGAAAATAATCTGGATAGGCATTACCGATTTTTCCGCTCAGTGTATTAGGACTGGGTATACAATGAAGTCTCCATTAAAACTCAAAAGAAACTAGGCATGCTTCATAAACCTGTAATCCCAAGCATTCTGGGAGGTTGAGGTAAGAACATCACAACTCTGAGCCCAGTCTGGGCAATTCAGTGACTGTTACGGTCTTGACAAGAATTTCCCCCCCCCACAAAGGATTCATGCATTCATAGGCAAGGCTTTTGGATGATGATTGAACCTGGGGAAAATATCTCTGATTTGTTGTTATAAGTGGGATCTGTTTGGAAGAGGCAGGTCTTCCAACTGGGGACATGACCTGGAAGGATATATATTCCCCTTCACTCCCTTTTTCTCTCTCTACTTCCTGACCACTTTTGTGAGCAGCTTTCCTCTGCCAGACCCTTCTACCATACCTTTCTGCCTTGGAGTCCACCAACTTTGTACTAAAAATATGAGTCAAAATATAAACTCCTTTAAGTTTCAGGTGTCAGGAGTGAGAAGAGTAAGAAAAGTGACTAAGACAGTGACTTACTGAGACTTTTTCTCAAAATTTAAAATGGGCTGAGGATGTAACTTAGTAGGTAGGTAGGTATGTGTTCAATCTCCAGTACCATAAAACTAAATACCAAAAGAACAGGATGTGGACAACTCTCCAATTACTGAACCTGTGGAGGTCTCTGCTCTAGAAAGAGTATGGCAACTGTGTTCCTTTTTTTTTTTATATTGCCCTATGTTTCGCTTCTCTTTATCTTTTAAAATATCTTTTATAAGTAAGTGTTTCCCTGAATTCTGTGAGTTATTTGAGCCAATTAATTAAAATTGAGGCAGAACAAGTGAAACAACCTGGGGTTGCAACTGAATTGAGGGTAGCATCCTTGAAGACTGAGTGTTCAACATGTGGGCTGACACTATCTTCAAGTTGATAGCATTGGAACAGAACTAAATTGGAGGATACCTGACTTGCTCACCAGTGGGGAGAAATTCCCATACTGTTTGAAGTCACAGAAGACTTATATATTGATCATGGTGTGAGAAAAGAGGAAAAATAGTTTTCTTTTTCTACATAATCCTTATTCCAACCTCCATACCACAACCATATACTCTATATAAGAGTTCTAAGAGACTAAGAACATGCTTCATCACATTTGTATTACCAATGTCAAGGAAGTGCCTTGCACATAGCAGGGGCTCAATAAATAATTTTTGATGAGAAATGAGGAATAAATCTTGAAAGAACATAGAAATATACTGTACTGGAAGCATCAAGTGGATCCAGGGTCATAAGTGTTGTAGTAGTAGTTGTCAGATGATAACTTGGGTGGCAATAGAGAAGAAAAGTCAACACAGAGAAACACAGAGAAACAGAAGGTACAGACAGAATGGCTAATTGAATATGAAGAACAGAAGAATAGCTAATTGAATATGAAGGAGAGGAAGGTGGTTCAGTAGTAACTTCCTACTTTCTAGTTTGGCTAATGTATGATGTGAGTGCTGCTCTCTCAGGTACAAAATAATGGGAATTTTGGACTTGTTGAGTTTTAGGGTATTTGCAAAACTTCTATGGGGACATGTTGAATAGGTGGCTAAAGCTCAGGGGAGAGGTCTGGGCTGGAGATGTAAACCTGAGAGCCATCTTCATATGAAGGGTAATTATGGCTATGGGTGTGGAAGAGATTGCTTACTGAGACATTAGGGTACAAGATGGGTAAGGGGCCAGGACAGGACGTTAAGGAATTCAAACATTTACAGATTGGGGAAAGATAAGCCAACAAAGGAGACTGAGAAAAAAAAATGTGTGTGGAGGGGGGAGATAAAAAGACTAATAGACTGTCTTGTTAAGAAAACTAAAGGAAGGTTTAAAGATGAGGCAGTAGAGAATATAAAAAGGTGATGATCAGTTGCATAAAGTATTGTTGACAGGTTAAGGAAGAAGAGGACTGGAATATATCTCCCTTTTATAGGTAAATGGATGCAAATTGAGACAATACACATAAGTGAAATAAATTAGACACACGTCTAAACATTGTATTGTCTCACTAATGTGAGAAACTGAAAGAAATATGTATACATGTATATATGTATATGTATATAAAAATAGTTAAGATAGTTATACTACTGATTTCTCTGAGTTCACTGAAGAGAAAGATTTGTGCTGGTATTGTTTGGACAATTGAATGCAGATGTCTTGTGCTCTGGGTGAGTGATTTGGGGATGATAATGTGCAATGTATGTACCATTGTTGCTTCTTGATTGATGTGTTTTGAATTTTTTTCTTCTTTGAAATGAAATGGATTTTTAAAAAAGGCATATGTTTCCTTGGTTCAGCTACATGAAGGCTACTGGAGGCATTAGACTGGTAGGAGTAGAAGTCACTGTAAATCAATTGAAAAGTATATAAAAGATCAAAGGTTTGAGACAAAAAAGTTTTTTGGTATAGTTTTCTTTCTTCCTCTTTCTCTTCCCTCATTCTTGTTCTTCAGTTTCTCCCCCTTGCCCCGCCCCGTACTGGGGATTGAAATCAGGGCCGTCACATAGAGCTACAGTCCTAAACTTTTTGTTTTTCACTTTGAGACAGGATCTCACTAAGTCACTAAATTGCCTTGGCTGAGCTTGAACCCACAACCCTCTTGCCTCAGCTGGGATTACAGGCGTATGCCACCATGCCTGGTGAGACAAGTTTGTAAAAGGCAAGATGGAGCAATCAGCTCAACCTGGGGAATTTAGAGAAGGCTTCTTAAAGTGGATATATTGAACTGAGTCTGGAGGTGGAGGTGGAGGCAGGGAAGGTCATTCTACTCAGAAGGTTCAACACAATTAAAGACTCTGAGTCATGAAAAGACATAGATGATATAGGGGAAGTAAAAAAAAAATCCCTTTGGGAGATTATTTTTAGTATTATGTATTCAATATACTCCTGTTAAAAGTATAAATTTTCCCAGAATCATTACCCAGTATGATGTTAATGTAAATAATTTATCAAATGATCTCCAAGTGGTAGACTGTTGGCAGCAGGCCCTCACAGGGAAGGCCTCACCGGGAAAGAAGACAAATATGTTTGATATAACAAGAGCTGTTCAGGTGACAGTACTTGCTTTGCATCAGGGCATATACTCATGTGGAGATAAAGGGAGAGGCAGCCCCAGACAACCAGGAAATACCATGATTTCTTCATAGACCTAAAATGAGAGTGCAGTGAATTTTGTTTACCTGAAAATTATTTATTCAGGTCAGATCTGGCAAAATGTTGCTCTTCAGAAAGCTAATCCTCATCCATAAAAGTTTATAAGCAAGACTTTAGTTTAAAATCTTTAAATTGTGGTAGTTCTCAGATCAAAGAATTCTTTGGTTTGGAGGTTCCTGGACCTTATAAGGAAGTTACAGCACCGTTAGTTTTGATTCCTTTCTCATTAGCCCCCAGAAGCCTTCGTGTAGCTGAACCAAGGATTCCTTTCTGGGACAACATAAGATCAATAACAATTATAAAATAATATTAACATAAGAGTAATTTATGTTAACATCATGATAAATAAGCAGCAAAAATGCAAATACTTAAAGAGAATATTATTTCCAACTCTAGTGGAGCTGTAAGTTGTCTGATATTTGGGAAAGACCCAGTGTTTTACTGGGACTTATGAAAAGGGTGCCTATTCATTTAATTTCCTTATTTTCTGTAGTTTATGATCAGCATTCTGAACCACAATTATATTTAAGAGAGAAATGTGTATTCTTTGTAGAATCACAGCCAGATAATTCCATTTACTTCCAAAAGTTATTACATCAATCTTCTATATTTTTTAAGGCACAAGATGACTTAAAAGGCTTTATAATTAGTAACCAGGTATGGTGGTGCACACCTGTAATCCTTGCACTCAGGAGGTTGAGGCAGGAGGATCTTCATTAGTTCAAGGCCAATCAGAACTACATAGTAAGACCTTGTCTTAAAAAACAAAAGCAATAAAAAAGAAAGAAAAAAGTTTTACAATTAGTTAATTTATTCAACAAATTTTTTGAACATGTTTTTCATTCCATTGTTTTAAACATTAGATACAAGGATGAGTAAGACATATTCTGTCTATCAGAAGGCCTGGCAGAGTGAAACAAGTAACAGAAGAAATGATAGAGTTATAAACAGGGAATAGGAGAGGTTTCAAAAAGATCTTATCAGCTCTTTCTGGGGAGATCTGGTGAGGCTTCAAAGGAAATGTGAAGCTTAAACAGCATATTGGAGAAGCAGACATTCACCAGGCAAGTGCCATTAGGGAAAACATTCTAGATAGAAGGAGCACAGAGATAGGAATATACAGCAGAATTATCTTTGGGGAACTGAGGAATAGTTCAGTGGGACTAACAGAATGAGTATGGCAGTGATGGAGTATCATTTTCTAAAATTTATACTTTGTCCTGTAAAGAAGTGTAACTACAGAGTTCCAAGAGCACACCTATTTTAAAAGTGTCCCTATCACAGCAGTGTGACAGGGGATTGGAAAGGAGCAAAATAAAAAGCAATGCAGCTACTTCAGAATAGAAATCATCTCAGCAAGAATAAACACCAGTAAGGTTAGAGGGAGAACTCAAAAGCAATAGAGGCCACAGCAGGAGAGAATGAATACCTGAACCTGAACACTATCATAACTTGATCATTAGTTACAATGGGTACAGGGATAAGACAGGAAAGAGTAAAAAAAATGACAAAATTGCTCAACTTTCTGGTAACACTATTAACAGAGATAAGAAATAGTGGAAGCTGAGGGCATGTTGGGTGGCAACATAGTAGGGAGAATGAATGGAAAAGTAATTGACTCTGTTTTCAAGATTCTGAATTGAGGTGAAATATTTAATAAAAGATGTCCACCAGGATATTGACTACATGACCTGGAGCTAAGGATGGAGGAAACTGCCTCAAGAGTACATACAGAAATTTTCACTTTGGACAAAACAACAACAACAACAACAAACAAAACAAAACAAAACTGCTTCTTCTGATTTCTGGCAGGGAAGAGGTAATGTGGATACATAGATGTTTGTCAACATATGATAGGGTTAAATCTTGACAAATCCATTATAAGTTGAAAATACTCTAGGTTGAAAACACATTTAATATTGAACATCCTAGCTCAGCAACAAAGTGCAGCAGTATCAGGTATTTACCCTCATGATCATGTGGCTGAGAGCTGTAGTTCACTGCCACTGCCCAACATCACAAGAGAGTATCTCATAGCATATTGCTAGCCCAGGAAAAAAAACCCAAAATTTGAAGTACAGTTTCTGCTGATACGTACACCATTATAAAAATAAAAATTCTACTTTGAATCATCATAAGTTAAGGACCAACTAGGTAAATCCTAGGTAAATATAAGGGCAGGAAGTTGAATGATTCATATATGAAAGCCTTAATTTTTCCTATGAGGTTTAGTGTAGATATCAACCTCTTAGAAAAATAAAGAATTGGTCTTGAATGGCTGTTATGCCATGTAAGTGGTGAATATAGTATATGGAGTAGTTATGGGTAAAGGAACCAATAATAGACATAAAAATAATGTTAGCAGGGCATGGTGGTACATATCTGTAATCCCAGCACTTGGGAGACTGAGGCAGGAGGCTCACTGCAAGTTTGAGGCCACCCCCAGCTACAAAGTGAATTCAAGGCTAGCCTGAACTGCTTAGTAAGACCTTGTCTCAAAAAGATGAACAAAAACAAAAACAAACAAAAATCCAAAAATAATGTTAGTGTTACTTAGGATCTAGTTTTAAAATGTCATTTTAAAATTAAAATACTTATCATTGAAGTTAAAATTTTTGTTCTTTTTAAAAACATTTGAGAGTTTACAACAGCCCATAGACTAAGAATATCACAATATCATGTTATTTATTCCATATAGATAGGGAAACTGAATTTTTGAGAATGAAATTACTTACCCATTTCACACATTTAGTAAGTAGAAGTCTTAAACTCAGGTCTCCTAACTTTCTTTCTTTTTTTCTTGATACCAGGGATCAAACTCATGACCTCGTGCTCTCCTGATTTCAACTTTAATGATTTTTACAATTTGCTTTTTCAACACAAAGGGGAAAACAAGGGTAGAAAATTATAGGAGAGGTCATCAGAACTCTTGGACTTCTATGCGGGGTTGACCCATTTTTGGACAGAGCCTACTACAACCTTAAATTAAATAGTCAAAGTGAAATTCATTGTTTTTCCTTTTAAACCCATTTTTCCTTGTTATTTTTCAATTTTTATCAGTCATCATTTTCCTGTCATCAAAGGTGGCCTACACAGTATTCTTGTAATGAGTAAATGAAATAACGTAAAGAGGGTACCTGGTACAGTGTTTCATATGTGAAGGTCATTCAGTGACTGACAGTTGTCATCATTCCTACTGCCCTAAGAATCCCTGATCTAGTCACATTGGATCCTTGTGGCAGGCTGAAAACTGCACACACATCCTCACCCACAAAAGATGCCATCTCCTAATTCCTGATGATGAATGTTACCTTATATAGGAAAAAAGGAGGGGAAGGAATCTTTACAGATGTGATTTATGATTTTGAGGTAGACAACTTATTCCTAATTATCCAGGTGGGCCTTAAATATAATCATATGTATCCTTATAAGAAGGCAGGTGGATATTTGAACATAGACAGGAGAAGACAATATGACTAGAGGCAGAGACTTGGAATGATATGGCCACAAGCCAATGGATGTTAACAGTTAACTAAAAGCTGGAGGAGGCAAAGTTCCTCAACTGCATTATCCACATTTCAGGTGTTCTGTAGCCACATGTGATGAGTCATTATCAGACATCACAGACACAAAACATTTTGATTCCCAGAGAAAGTTCCTTGGACAGTGCTGTTATATGGGGCAATCTAGGTTTAAGTAAACAGAAAATTTCCTAGGACCATAGCAATAATAGCTACTAGAAATAATGTTTCTTCAAAACAAAAAAGATTTGTAAAAGTATCAACTTTCTCAAGATTAATTTATCAAATTAACACAGTCCTAACCAAAATTCCAAATAATATGTCTGTTAGAACTTAATAAGCTGATTCTAATAATTATGTAAAAGAGAAAATGTAAAAGAGAAAATTGAAAAAGAAAAATCATGAGGAGAATGAATTCCTTCTTTCAAAAATAAAAATATATTATTAAGTAATTAAAACATAGTAACAATAATTCAGTTCAGTGATACAGAATACCAAGTGTAAAAATAAACCTAGGTGTATGTGGGAATCTGGTTTATGATAAAGGTGACATTGCAATTAGGAGGGAAATGGCAGTCTATTGAGTTAGTATCACTTCAATTAAAAAAAATTGTTATCAGGGGGAAAAAGTTCCCAGTTAGCTTATAGAGCCAAATGTAAAAAGCCAAACACAGTGGCAGAGCACTTGTGCAATCCCAGGACTCTGGGAGGCCGAGGCAAGAGTATTATAAATTCAAACACAGCATGGGCAACTTAATGAGACCATGTCTCAAAGTAAAAAATAAAGAAAAAGGCCTAGGAATGTAGCTCAGAATGAAGGTCCTGGGTTCAAATACAAAGTTATTAAAAGTACATATAGAAAAATTTGTTTATAACTTTAGCATCGGGAAGAACTTCTAAAGAACACAAAATGATGAAACTATGGAAAGACATCCCCATTCATAGACTAGAAAACTTACTATTGTTAAAAAGTCAATACTAAGGGCCAGGGGTTTAGCTCAGCGGCATAAGCGCTTGCTTTGCAAGCACATGGTCATGAGTTTGATCCCCGGTACAAAAAAAAAAAAAAAAGTCAATACTACCCAAATCAATCTGTAGATTTAGTGCAATCTCTGTCAAAATTCCAATAACATGTTTTTGCAGAAAATTTTAAAGACTTGTAAAGTTCATATGAAATGCTGGGGTGTAGCTCAAGGGTAGAGTGCTTGTCTAGCATGTGTGAGGGTCTGGGGTTGATCTCTAGCACCACAAAAATAAATAAAATAAAATTCACATGGAACCTGAAGAGACTCTAAATACTCAAAACAATCTTGAATAAGAGCAAAGTAAGAAGTCCTACACTTTCTGACTTCAATATTTACTATAACGCTACAATAACCAAGGCAAGTGGTACTGTCATAGCATAAACAGACCAATACAATAAAACGGAAAGCCTAGAAACAAACCTTTATGTATTTGTTCTAATGACTTTTAACAAATTGCTAAAATTATTCAAGTGAGAAAGGACAGATTTTAAACAAATGGTGTTGAGAAAACCAGATATCTATATCCAAATGTATGAAGTTGAACCTTTATCTTAGATCATATATAAAAAGTAAACTCAAAATAGACTAATGACTAATATTCAAGAGACAAAACTATAAAATTCTTAAGATAAAATACAGGTAATAGTTTTATAACATTAGATTTGGCAAGGATTTCTTGGCTGTGACAACAGAAACACAGACAACAAAAGAAAACAGGTAAACTGAATTTGCTTAAAAAGTAAAACTTTTGTGTATCAAAGGACACTTTCAAGACATGGAAAAAGACAACTGTAGAATGATAAAAGGCTGAGTGTAGTGGTGCACGTCTACAATCCCAGCACTTAAGAGGCTGAGGCATGAGGATTGCCATGAGTTCAAGGCCAGCCTGGGCTACATACTGAGTTTGAGACCAGCCCAATTTACATAGCAAAACGCTGTCTCAAAAAACCAACCAACCAACCAAACAAAAACAACCAAACCAAACCAAACCAAAACAGGATAAAATACTTGCAAACTATCTGATAAAGAATGAGTATCTGGAATATATAAAGAACTACAGCTCAACAATAAAACAAATTGGTTTTAAATAAAGAGATATTTTAAATGAAGAGATAGTTCTCCAAAGATATACAAATGGCCAATTAAAACATGAAAACATACTCAGCCCTCAGATTTACTAATCATTAGGGAAATGCAAATTAAAACACAATGATGCACCAATTTATACCAATCAGGTATAAAAAAAAGAAAAAGAAAACAAGTACTGGAAATGATGTGATTATGGTAGGAATGTAAAAAGTATGGCAGCTATGGTAAACAGTAGAGCAGTTACTCATTATGCTCCAGGAATTCCACTTGTAGGTATTGAAAAGGAGTGAAAATGGTAATGTGTAAAGATATTTACACACCTGGGTTCACAGGATTATTCACAATAGTCAAAAAGTGAAAGCAACTGAAATGTCCACCAATAGATGAATGAATAGACAAAATATGGTATATACATACAATGTAGTATTATTCAGTCTTAAAAAGGAAGGACATTGTGATACATACCACAACATGGATGAACCTTAAAAACTAAGTGAACACCTTGTCAGGAAAGGACAAATACTGTTGATTTCACTTGTATGAGATATGAAGAATAGTCAAATCATAGAGACAGAAACTAAAATGATAGCTTCCAGGCAACAAGAGAAGAGAGAGATGGGGAGTTACTGTTTAATGGGTATGGTATTTTAATTCTGGAAAGATAAGAAAGTTCTAGAGATAGGTGATAGTGATGATTGCACAACAATGTAAATGCCAATGAACCGTACGTTCAAAACAGGTTAAAATGGGCTGGTTGTAGTGGCACACATCTGTAACCCCAGCATTCCTGAGGCTGAGGCAGGAGGATTGCCACAAGTTCTAGGCCAGCCTGGGCTATACAGTAAGTTCAAGGCCTGCATAACTCCATGGAGAGACCCTGTCACAAAAAACTAAAACAAAACAAAGCAAACAAAACTAAAAAAAAAAGTTAAAATGATAAATCCTAAATTATGTATATTTTACCACAGTAAGAAAATAAAAGCAGCACATGATTTTTCAAAAAGATGAGATCATAAAGGAAAACATGTTTCTTATGAAATAGTACAATCTTTGAACAGGGCAATTTGAGTAATCTACAAAAGTTTCAAATGCATGTATCTCCTGATTGCTGGGCATCTACCCAGAAATGTTCTCACATGTGCACACAGAGTCATTTTCAAGGACATTCCCAGAAGCAATGTTCCTAAAGAAACATTTTTTTGCTAAAGAAAAGCAAAAACATTTAAATGTCCATCAATTGCATAAATTTGAAACAAACTAAGGCTCTTTAATACTAAAGAATAAGTTGCTGCAGATAAAAGAAATAAGGTTCACCTAAATATACTGATAAGGAAATATCTCCAAGACATACAGTAAGTGCAAAAAGCAACTTTTAGAAAAAAAAATGTTATCTGATTTATACTTTTAAGATGTCCACAAATCAAATATATATATATATATATATATATATATATATATATATATATATAGTATATACACATATATAGTGCTTTGCATTATAAATAGAATATAAGACACAAGTTAATTTTACATTTCAGCTGTATTTTAAAAAGTAAAACAGACAGATGAGGTTTAATAGGTAGATAGATAAAGAGACAGAGGGAGATTGTAGATATGCCAAACATATGATTTAGCATTGAGCTACCCCACCAGTCCAATAATATTTTAATTTAACTCAATATATCAAAAATTATCATTCTAACATGATAAGTATAAAAATTATTGAGATATTTATATTTTTGGTAATATGTCTCCACAGTTCATTGTATATTTAACACATCTCAATTCAAACTAGCCTAATTCAAGTGCTCAATAGTGACATGTGGCTAGTGGTTGTGATATTACACAGTACTTCCTGTGTGTGTGTGTGTGTGTGTGTGTGTGTGTGTGTTTTAAAAGCAAAGTGAAAGGTACAGAATATCTTTACTAGTAGTTTTTGAGTTATCTATGAGAATATATTCATGTGTAACTTGTATTATTAAAGTCAAATTCTAAATATGACATTTCAGGGACTGGAGATATAGTCATCAATGGCACAATTTGTGCTAAGCATGCAAGAAGACTTAAGTTCAATCCCTAACATCAAAACAAAAAAATAAATATTTCATTCCATATTAATGTAATAATTCTGGCCAGGGATATAGCTCAGCGGCATAAGCGCCTGCCTGGCAAGCACAAGGTCCTGAGTTAGATTATCAGTACAAAAACAACAACAACAACAATGCCAGGTGTGGTAGCTCACACCTGTAATCCCAGCACTCAGGAGGCTGAGGCAGGAGGATCATTGCAAGTTCGAGACCAGCCTGGGCTACAAAGTGAGCTCAAGCACTGCCCAAACTGCATAGAGACCCTGTCTCAAAAAGACATAAACACACACACACACACACACACACATACCAACAACAACAAAAATTAATTCTGTAAAAAGTATTTCTTTATTACTTGATAGGTTTGTAACCAACATATTCATTTCTTTTATTTCTTTGTTTTCCTTATTTCAATATGAGAAAAATATTATTATGGAACTTTTTAATTTGCAAACTAGAAAGGTAATAAAAGAACATTTAAAAAAAATCTTAAAGTTTACTTAACTTACCTTGTAAAATTATAAAATATTATTAGATGCTTTTCAACAAAAAATACTAATCACTTTCTTAATTTCAAAGTGCCTGAGTAATTAATTTCAAATTTTTGGTAGCCAATAATGGATGCATAGAGCATATAAACATACTCAATTATGTACTTAAGTAATCATAACAATGAAAAAGTTGTTTCTTGGTTTGTGGCATGAATAAAGAAATCTACAGGCAATGACATGACGATATACTGAACTTGATGCAAGTTGCTGATTCTTCAAAAAAGAGATGAACAGATAATAGATTAAGAATTGAAAATGCAACAAACTGCTTCTTACAGACTTGCTATGTAGGTCATTTGCTTCTATTGGAGTATCTACAAAGTACTTTAGTAGGTGTTGAAAGCAACAGACTATAACTGTGAGTACAGAAATGATTGTAGAGCTAACTCCCATGCAACACCAAAGACCACTTTGGTATAAGGGTTGTCTGAGATAGATCACTGTTGGTATGATATCCAACCCTTGGGCCATGTAACTGCCTACTTTTGCTGACAGGCAGGAAAAGCAAAGTAATTGACACTTAGGAGGTTAGACATCTCTTGAAAAATATGTCCATACAAGGTGGAGGCAGAGTTGCAAGGTATGCTCAGTAGGAAGTCAGATTTTCACTTTAAGTTAACCCTAAATTCACCTGAGGAGAAAAAGAAAAGCTCTGGAGTAGTTGGGTGTTTTAGAGTGAGGATAAATTTTTTTATGAGAGGCAGATAGATACCTAAATTTAATTTTCATATTTTTTCCAGCAAACAATGAAACAATAGATTTTTAGGGTTGCTAACACAAAATGAAAGAAATCATACCTTCCTTCCTGACCTACCTTTATTTTTTAATAAGTAAAATTTTATTTGAACTCTTGCCTATAAATAACAGAATCTTCCATATCATCAATTTAGTTCTAGTTATTTAATTGCCTGTTGTTATTTTTATCTATTTCAAAAATATGTACATTCATATAGTATGCAATTCAGAAGGTAATATAAAAGTAGATAGTGAGACTTTCCTTTCCACTCCAGAACCACCCAATTCCCCTTCTAGAAAGTGACCACTGTGGTTGGTTTCTTGAACATCCTTACATGATTCTTACTGAATATTTACTGAGATCATCTATTCTCTTTTCATTTTTAAATGAACTATTGCATTATGCTACTGTAAAATTCACAATAGTACTTCCTTCAAATCGTTTTGTTAACACTGAACCAAGCCTTCTCCCCACATGAGTAAATGAGGGAGAGGGAAGTTGTATCTGTAGGGTTACTCTTGGTCTTGTATGAAGGTGAGGTTCCTTCCCACTGCTTCCAGGTTTTCCCCACCAAGCAACTACATGTCTTCTTTCTGGTTAAAGAAATTAAAAAGCAGAAGGAGGACAAGGAAAGCAGAAGATTTAAAGTTCCATGTTAATGACAGGTATGGTGGCACACGCCTATAGTCCTATTATTTGGGAAACTGAGGCAAGATGATCCATCACCAGTTTGAAGCTAGCCTGGGCTACATATCAAGTTCAAGGCCAGCCTGTACTACATAGTGTGATCCTGTCTCAAAACAAACAAACAAATAAACAAACAAACAAACTTCCAAATTAAGTATTGTAGTGGTGATGGGCTGAGGACATAGTGGCAGCAAGATGACAAAGATTGGCAGTAGATACTTCAAGGTAGTTAAAGACTTACAAATGCTAATTAACATCTAACACTGGTACAGGCAGTATGCTGGAGGAATTGGAGAGAAAATAAGAATGGAGGGAGGGACTTTATAAACTAGCCCAGGGCTGGTTGAACATGTCTGACAAGCTTCTCCTAGTGCACACATTTTCCCTGACTCATGAAAACACAGAGCTGAGAGAATGCCAGACCAGTGTGCCAAAGCTCAATCAGTAAGGAAGTCTTTTGAAAATAATTTAGGCAGGAAAACATTGACAATCTTGCATTAATACAAAAAAAAAACAGGAATAATCATAAAAGCAGTACTGTAGTCCATAACCAACAGATTTTCAATTTCAAGTCAGAGGAAAAATGTATTTTCAAAAGCATTACTATTACAGTATGTTAAAATCAGAGTTGCCAGACATTGTTCAACTTCCAGCTCTCAGAGCCACCAGTTACATTTTTGTTTATGTTTTAGATATCCCTGAAATTGTACAGTGCACAATCAGCATAGCTATGTATGGCAGTCTTGCTGGAACAAACATCAGTTTTTTTAGCTAACATTTTCTAAATTTTCTCATCACTAAAATTTTACTTGGAATGCAGTGAATTCTTTTTGGCTAATATTTCCTATGACAAAAAGAAATAAATGTTTGAAATGTTAAGAATATATTTTCTTAAAAACCCAGTGTTGTTGAAAATATACTGTGGTGTAGCTATGCTACAGAAGATAGTTAGGTTATTTACCTAAAGTATGACATACTATACATATTTTCCAACCTATAAAGATTTTCCATGATGTGGTTGGACTGCTCAGTTTCAAATTAAATGCTATTTATTTAGAAAGGTAGGGCCATTTCAAATCTAGCTGGGTCAGATAGCAGAGTAGAACAGTATTACTTCAGGACATATGGCACATTTTTACTCTGAGGATTTGAGAATTTAATGATTACAGGTTGGAAGTTTCTGCTTTGTTTTAGAAGAAGAGCTTTTCTAATTTTCTACAAATCTCTCATTTCACTACCATATTCAGCAAAGTACAGATATCTACAGACACAGAAAACACAACACATAGGTCATATAAAAGAATTTTAAAATGAGACATGAACCCCATTTTTTTATTTAAAGTTGTGCTATTATTGTCCAAATTCCTGGTTCTAGTAATCATTAAGGTGGATTAGAAAGGCTTGAACCAAGTGGAATCCAGAAATATTTGTTATCTTTAGATATAGCTTTGTTCCCTTTTCTTCTTTGCACTTTACATTAATTGCAAAGGAACTAGTATCTTGAGTTTTGAGATAATTTTTTTGCTCACATTTTCCCCTCTTGTGAAAACATTTACTCTGGGGATGTCCCACTAAGGGAATGAGAATTAATTGAGGAAAGTTTTTAGGGGATGGAGGTGGGCAGATATAGTAGCTAAAGCCCTATATCTATTAGTGCCTCCTTTTTTCTTGTCCTAGTCTAAGGGGAATATTTACATATAAATAAGATTTAAATCTAACAGATTTTCAGGGATTATTACATATGTTAAATATGATCATGTGTTTGAAAATGGTTCAAAGATTGATAGATAATAACCATTTCAATACAAATTGGTTGTATCTAGTTGAACCACTACCTGATTTTTTTTTTTTTGTCTTTTTTTGAGACAAGGTCTCACTATGCAGTTTGGGCAGTCCTTGAGCTCACTTTGTAGCCCAGGCTAGTCTTGAACTCACAACGATCCTCCTGCCTCAGCCTCCTGAGTGCTGGGATTACAGCATGAGCCACCACGCCTGGCTACACTACCTGATTTTGGTGAATATAGGATTGCTATAAAATGAAATATGCACTGAGCTTGCATGGTAACTTAAAAAAATCTAACTTATTTTGATGTATGGAAGTATAAGAGATCTCTGAATGCTAATTGCAATTATATATCCAATAACAAAGTCTTTCACTAAATTTCAGCTACAATCTTTTAATGTTCCTATGAATGCAACAGTGGAAAGTAAATGACATATGTCTGAACATGCTAACCTTACAATGAGGAAAACTATGAAAGGAGACTGGAAGCTAAAGATATTAAACATTTAAATACATACATACTGAGACATCTTCTCAAATGCCACCCAAGAAGCACTGAATAAACTTGAAGAGTATCCATTTGGCTCTTTTCATGGTATAGTGCATAGACTAAGGACCAGAGGGCTGGGTTCCATCAGTGACTTGCAAGTTTCCATCACAGTTAAAAAAAAAATGAGGGCTATCATATTTGCCATGTACCAAACAGGGATGCTTTGAGGATTAATGACATAATGTCTGTAAAGAGGTTGGAGTTCCTTGGAAAAAAGACACTACATAAATATAAAGTTATAATATTTAGGCTTAGTCCACAATGTGAGACCTGGTTTCTTTGGCTCATGAGGTCATCAGCAGTTTTATAAAATGTGCTCAAGCACCCACAGAGGAGCCTTGTTAACTTACTCATAAGTAGACTCTACAGCTAATTTGACACACCTGGTTGGAAAAGTCACATGGAGTCATGGTCTCCAAGGGGATGCAGATGGGGAATACTAACTCCCTAAAGAGTGAGATACAGCCAAGAGAACATTTCCACAGAGTTTTGGGTTTCCAAAGAATGCAGTGGATTTTGGGTTGTTTTGGCTTAGAATTAAAGAAAGTCTACACCACACCTTGATTTAAAAGAAAGGTTACATGTGCAACTCAGACAAGGAAAATTTGGAGTAAAAGTAGAAATGAGAATACTACTTCTTGAAGGGTTAATTTATATCTTGGAAGGACTTAAGAGGCAAATCAGGATATGACAGTTTTGTTCTGGGAAAGTTGCAGTCTCCAGTTTACTCTCTGATGGCAGTGTCCTGACTACTCATTAGTGTTTTTCACTGTGAAAAGGTTATCAAGGGTCATCTCACAGAGGTTTTAGTTCTAATGTTGGAAGAAACAATCAACTCAATATATCAGTCTTGCAAAATCTTGTATAACTGAATGACAGTAATCTTATTGTGCGAATTTTAAAGACAAGATGAATTTTGATCTAAAGGTCTCAGGGCATCAAAAATCACCCTCTTCTAAATGTAAGGTTCACAAACATATTGTTAATCATTAGCACACAATCCTAATCCAGAGACTATAATACAAAAACATTTGAATGAAGAAAATATTAAGAAGACTTTTTAAAAATTTAGGGTTTTTTTTTCATTCAGTTAACCATACACTGGAGGACAGATGGCTTCTTTAATAAGTGGTTTCTTTTACATGAGAAACTCAAATTATAAATAAAGAGTAAAATAAAGGAAGTAGGAAGTAGGGAGGTAGATCTTTCTCTAATGAGAAAGGGATAAAGAGACTAAAGAAGGCTAAAGGGAGGAGAGAGAAAAGGGATGAAAAAAGATAGTGATGTGTTCTGTACATGTATCAATTTCACACAAGGAATGTAAATATTATGTACTGCAAATATATAGACACAGGCATAGGCAAGAACTTCCTGAACAGAACCTCAACTATATAAGAAATAACATCAAGAGCCAAAAAGTGAGATCATATGCAATTAAAAATCTATATAGCAAAAGAAACAACTAACAAAGTAAAGACACAACCTACAGAATGGGAAGAAAACTTTGCCAGCTATTCCTCAGACAGAAGACTAATAGCTAGAACATATAAAGAACTAAAAAAATTAGGTCCCCAAAATAAAAGGCCCAATCAAAAAAAATGAGCAATTTAAATGAATAGACACTTCTCAGATAAGAATAGATGGCCAATAAGTACATGGAAAATGTTCAACATCTCTGGTCATTAAAGAAATGCAAATTAAAATACTGAGATTCCATTTTACTCCAAAAAAATGGCTATCATCCTAAAGAACAGCTATTATCAAGAAACCAAATAATAACAAATGCTGGGGGGTAAAAGCAACCCATCTACCTTGTTGGTGAGAAGATAGACTAGTACAACCATTATGGAAATCAGAACGGAGATTCCTCAAAAAACTAACACTAGAAATTCCATTCAACTCAGCTATTTTCCTTCTAAGTATGTTTCTGCAAGTGATATATGCATGGTCATATTTACAGCAGCATAATTCATAATAGGTAAATCTTGGAAGTGATCTATAGATTCATCAACAGATGAAAGAGTGAAGAAAATGTGGTATTTATAAACAATGGAGCACTACTCTGTCATATAAAAGGATAAACATCATTTGTAGGAAAATCATAATAGTAAGTGAATAAATCAGACACACAAGCTTAAACATAACATGATTTGTCTTATATGAGAAACCCAAAATATAAATAAAAAGCAAAATAAAAGACAGATAATAGGAAGTAGGGAGATAGATCTTTTGCAAATTGGAAGGGAACCAAGAGATGGAGGGAAGGAGAAGGTAGAAAGGCGATGAAAAAAAATTGAGATTTGTTATATACATGCACCAACTCTCTACAGGGAATATAATTATTATGTACTGCAAACATATACTAATAAAAAATAAAAATTCAAGAAAATGTAGTTGTTTTATTCCTGTTTTAACTTAGACTGACTGTTCTTTCAGAAGTTATTTTTCTACTGACTGCTATATTTCAGATCAAATAATGGTGATATCAATATGCTTTTTGCAGGAGAAAGGGAATTAAATGCTATGCCCTCCTTAGAACACTGTCAGACCAATACTAAATAGAAAGCACTTTCTAAGTAAAACATCGATCTTAGTTCTTCTTCTAACCAACCCTTTATCACCAGTTCAATCCTAAAATCTTAGGTATAGCGTCCTAGGTGTGGCAGAGCAAGATAGGCACCTACATGGAGGTTACAGAGTCTGAGCATGCTGAGCAGGGCATCTCCATGGAAGACAGGAATGGTGTGAGAATTTAGACCCCAGATGGAATAAGGAAGATGTCACAGATGTGAGTAACCTACAGTTGGGTGATTCGGCCTGAGTAGGGTGGCATGGACATCTTTGTGAGGAAAAGGTTCAGGGCAAAATGTCAAAGCTCAAGAAGGTGGGGAGGCAGTCTGGGATACAGAGTCAGTGTCCTAGAGGGGTGAAATGGGCATTTGGGAAAGGAGGTAAAGATGGGAGTTTGGTTACATTGGAGGTAACTGATCAAATAAGTAAAGTGCTAAGGATAATAGGATCCAGGTTTCTCAATAATGGAGAAATTATAAACATAAAAATTGAGAAAACTAGAATTACCTTTACAGTTTTACTGGAATTGGCAGTACTATATTAGTACTATATTGTGAATATAAATATATTGTGTAGTTATATGTACTCTCTAGCTCTGTCCACTGACAGAAGCTATAACTTAGCTGCTAAAAAACCAGAGATATCCCAAGAAATGGCTGATTCCAGGACTAGCACAGAGAAAGTATAAGACATCTCTGGAACAGCTTGCCATGCCAAAATGTAAGGAAGTAGTCACAGAATTAGGAAGACATACCTAAGCTTTCTTGACAGGGCTCCCACTGGCAAAATCTTAGCAAATATAAACATCAGAATAAGTAAGTATAGTAGCAAATAAAATAAAATAAGGATTCATGAGTTCATAATGATATAAATGAATAAATGAATTAATGAGGATAAGGATAATTTACACAATTTCAAAGCACTTCTCTAGAAACCATTTGTTAATTGCAACGAAAAAAGAGTAGCTGTACAGTAGAGAAGGCTGATAGACAACACCTTAATATAGTAACCATATAAATATCAGTAATGGAACAAATCAAAATCATGTGATATTTGAAGTAAATAACCATCATTCAGGACCACTTCGGGTGTGTCATGGTGTATGTTAGTGGCCCCCAAGCCTCATGCAGTTATGCGTTTGTGATTGGTTCATTGTCAAGTGCTTGGATTGGTGGTGTGAGTGCTATACTCACCTAGTGGTGGAGCCAGGATATGATGTAATGGCAGGAAGAAGGTGTGTCTCTTTCTCTTGCCAGTTCATGCCTTGCTGTTTGCAGCCAGCCATGAATGGCAGCCTGCTCTGCCACCCTGCTGTGTGGAGCCAAATGAGTATGGACTGAAACCTCAAAGAACTGTAAGAAACCTTTCCTTCCTTCATTTTGGGTGTCAGGTATTTTGTCCCAGTAACGAGTAAAAAGTAACTAAGACAGGCGGTATTTAAAAAGATGCATACCTGAAATCTAATCCTGAGGAAACAGACAAATCCAAATTGAAGAAGATATTCTACAAAATAAAAGGCCCTTTCTATTAAAACAAATCAAGGTCATGAAAGTCACGGTAAGACGGAGGACCTGTTGTAAGATAAATAAGGCTTGAGACATTTGACAAGGAAATGAAACATGTGATTCTATCAGGATCCTTTGGTATAACAGACATTTTTGGGACAGCTGTAAAAATCTGAATGGAGTCTGAAGATTAAAAATAGAAATGTATCAAAGTTTAAGCTCCCTTCAGCTTTAATGACCCATCACTGAGATGTCTATTTGATGACTGATTTTGCTATACCTTAGTATATACGTCCTTTCCTATTTTCTAATCATTTTGCAACACTCATGCTGACTCTTTGCTTTTCTTTTCTTTTTTCTTTTTTTTTTTTTTTTTGGTACCGGGGATCAAACTCACAACCTCGTGCTTGCCAGGCAGCTAAATCTTGCCACTGAGCTAAATCTCTGGCTCCTGACTCTTTTCTTTAAAAGACTTACTGGTACTCAAAAAACAGAAAACAAAGGAAGAAAATAAAAGAAACGAAAAGACAGGATAGCTGGGTGTGTGTTGCATGCCCATAATCCCAGCACTCACAAGGTTGAAGCAGGAAGATCGTGAGTTTGGGGCCAATCTGGACTAACAGAGTAAAACCTTGTATCAAAAAAAAAATTAAAATTAAATTTTAAAAAAGTTAATTTCTCATTTTTGGTGGTTGTAGGAAATGTCCTTATTTCTAGGCATTGCATTTCAGGGGTGATAAAGCAAATAATTCAGGGGAAAAAAACATAATTTGTGCTATATTTGTAGCTTCTCTGTAAATTTATTTCAAAATAAAATAAACAAAAATATTGATTTTAGAAAAAATACTTATTTCATTCTGTTGATATTATACATATTTCACTGACAAATACTGTGGAAACTAAAGACAACTATCTAGGTGAGCCAGGGGCAGCCACCAGGGGTAGCCACCATGGTTTACGAGAAGAGAATCAAGAAGTCAAACCATGCCTTCCCGTGAGCCAGGTGGTACGCAGGCTGGGAAACAAGAAGAGCAATGTGCTACCCCATCAGGAATTGGCTAACTCAGATGATAGCAACTGAAGTAAAAACAAAACAAAACAAAACAAAACAAAGTTGTTGATTGACTTTGCAGGACAAAGCTGGTAGTCAGAGCATCTATTTGGAGGATAACAATATGTTTTTTGTTGTCATTTTGCTTTAGTAGTTATTTTTGTTTGTTTGTTCATTTGCTTGCTTGCTTCTTGATTTTTCTGGTTTTTTCTTCTTTCTCTCTTTAAGACAAAAAAATATAGACACTTATCCATTGACAATTTGAGATGTATCTACTTGTGAGATGTCAATAAGCTTGGCTGCTTCTTCTAGAAAGAGAACCATAGAAACTGAAGATGAAGGAACAAAGAGAAATTGGACAGAGGTAAAGTGAGATCTTGGGGCTGAATCAGATCAGATATGGCCATAAAAGGCAACAGTGAAGTAACATGAACAGATCCATACCTTTAAAATATCTTTTTAATATTTTTGTCTTTTATTTTAAAGAGAATAAAACAAAAGAGAACAGAACAATGCAAACAACACAGCACTTCACAAAAAGACAACCAGACACCAACAGTAGCTACCATTTTTTTTTTTTTTTGTCTTTTTGAGACAGGGTTTCACTATGAAGTTCAGGCTGGTCTTGAACTCACAAAGCTTAGCAGCCTCTAACTCTCAGTGATTCTCTTGCCTCAGCCTCCCAAGTGCTGGAATTACAGGCATGTGATGCCACATCCAGCCTTTTGAAATATCTCTCTTGCTCTGTGGCATTTTGTCATAAGCTTGTAATTCCAGCACTCTGGGATGCTGAAGCAGGAGGATCACAATGGGCAGGTTAGCAACTGATAAAACCCTGTCACAAAAATAAAAAATAAAGGCTGGGGATGTAGATCAGTGCAAAGCCTCTGGGTTCAATCCCCAGTACCAAAACAAACAAAAACAAACCCAAAATCTGGATGCTTTGTATCAAATAAACTGTGCAACAGCAAAAATGAAATCAGGAAGGGAGACCACAGCAGAGGTACTGTTTGGTTGGGCTAAAGTGATAACAGTGAAATTATTGGGAAATAGTCAGATTTTTATATATTTTGAATGGAAAACTCACTAGACCTGCTGATGGACTGGATGTGGGAAATAAAGGAGAAGAACTAAGGATGGGCTCTAGGGTTTTGGCTGAAACAACTGGTGTCATATACTGAGATGGGAAAAGCTGAGGAAATGACTAATGAGGAAAATAAAAAGAACTGAGAATTACGCAGTGTAATGGTAGAGATGAAAGCCTAAATAAAGTGAGTTAAAGAGAATAGAAAGCAAGGAAGTAGAAAACACAGATGATTTTCCTTAAAGATCGATATGATTTGGGTCAATGAAAACACAGGACAAGAGAAAATGTAGACAAGAGAAAATTGTTAAGAGGCAAAAAAGAACTTGACTCAAGGAAAGAAAGCACACTGAGTAATAGTAATAAGCAAGATAATTAAGGCAGCAGATTATGAAATGTCCAAAAACCAGGTTTAGACTTGATGTAGTAGGAAATAGAAGTAATGAGATATTTTTGATTAGGGAAGTGATATGAAAGTTACACTAAAATGCAGATTAGATGGCAGTGATGTGCAAAATAGAGGAGGCTATGGGAGAGCCTGGCAGCAATGACAGTAACTCAAATGTGAGAGGATGAAGTCTAGGGAAACAATGAGAAAATTAATGAAACATGGATGATTTGGAGAAAAACCAGTGAAGGAGATTAAACTTCAGCATGAGGGAAAAGGATACAAGAAAGAAGACAAAAATCAATATCAGGAGACAAACAGGGATATCACTGTAAATCTTAGAGCAAATAAAAAGATAATAAGTACAACAATGCCTCTGTTATAAATTTGCTGACATATATAATAGTTAATTTCCTCAAAACCTACCAACTACCAATACTCAACCAAGATGAAATATGCAAGTTGAATGTTTCTTATACTATAAAAAAAATTGGGCTGATGATTTAAGAGCTCCTGAAAAAGACTTCCAAACACAAATGGTTTTAATAAAGAATTGCACCAAAAAATGTAAATAATTATTACCAGTTTTAAAATGTTTCCCATAAAATAAAATACAAGGAAATGTTTTATAACTCATTTTTTGAAGCTAGCATTACTTTGATATGTAAATCAGACAGGACATTAAGAGAAAGTTACAAAACAATATCTCTCAGAAATTTAGACAACAAAATATTAGTTATTCAAATCCAGCAATGTATTACATTTTATATAATCCTCAATATGATCATATTGATAGGTATTATTGCTTTTATTTAATGATTGAAAACAAGGCCACAGTTCATAAATAACTTGGTTATATTTATAATGTTGGAATTGACAGAACCTGGATTTCAATCTAAATTATCAAAACCCCAAATCTGTTGTTAACTATTACATTAGTAATAAAAAAATTAGTTTAAAAGATTAGAAAATAAAGTTTAGGCTCAAGTTTTGGCACCATGAACACACTGGAAAAGGAAGGCTTGGAGGAATTCTGATACCTGACTAAATAAGGAGATTGATTTCAAGTTTTTGAAGTTAAGACATTGAGATAAACATAATGCTGAGAAGGAAACCTGGTAAGGAAATTTATTCTGGGTGTGGAAGGGGAAGGTAAATGGTGAACAAAATGATACACATACTGGATTTGGCATGATAGAGGGATATCAAAGGAGAAATGTTCAATGGAAGTTTAAAGATAAAGGAGTGGAAATTTGGGCATGGTCAAGGATCAAGATATTTATAAGTAAATAGCATATTTATGTGATGCTTAGATCCCTGAGAATGGATGAACTCTTAAAGGGAAGCATGAAGAACTAGAAGAGAACATTGTCAAGCACTTTAGATATGTTTGGAGATGTCCACAGTTAAAGGTGGGAGGAGTAACAAAAACAAGAGGAATGGATGATAGGTCAGACATATGGAAAGAAAAAGAGAAGAGAATAATGTCATATAAATAAGAAGAATGTTTGTAAAAGAGGATGTACTCAATAGAATAAAACAGGCAAAGAAGAATGAAACAAAATAAAGACCACAGGATCTTTTAATTAGAAAATCCTGGTTTATTTTGAAGAGACTAGTTAGGAAAGTACAAGTGGGGGAAGAAGCTAGTTTTCTGCATGGAAGAATAAGGAAGGAGTATAGTAAAGAAAAAATATTTTGTGAAAATTTTGGCAAAGAAAAGAAAGAAACAGGACAATAACTACAAGAGAATTCAAGATCACTTGAAGACTTTTCTTTCTTTGAAATGGAAGAAACATAACTTTGTAGGCAACATGATGATCTATGTAGAAAATCCTAACAAATCACAAAAAACCTCCTAGAACTAATAAATGACCTAAAGTTCATTTAAAAACATATTCCCATATAATATTAACAATAAACAACTGGAATTAAAAATTAAAACCAAACAGGATTATTTACAATAGTAGTCAAAAGATAATCATTTATTATGCATAAATCTAACTTTATGATATACCAAAAACTAGGAAACTTGGCTTAAGAAATTGAAGAAAGCTGGACTTGGTAACTCATGCCTGTAATTCCAGCACATGGGAGGCTGAGGCAGGAGCATTGTGAAAAGTTCAAGACCAGCCTGGGTTACCAAGTGAGCTCAAGGACAGCCTGAACTGCATAGTGAGACCCTGTTTCAAAAAGACAGACCAAAAGAAAGAAAGAAAGAAAGAAAGAAAGAAAGAAAGAAAGAAAGAAAGAAAGAAAGAAAGACAGAAAGAAATTAAAGAAGATCTAAATAAATGTAAAGATAGAATATTTTAAAGCCAATTTTAATTGACATACAGGCCTAATAATCAAATTTCAGCATAGTCACAAGGATCAATGCAACAGAACAGAGTCCAGAAATAGAACCACAGGAATGTAGTCTGGAACTGTTTTTTTTTTTTAAAAAAAAAAATGTAAAATAATTTAACGGAGAAAGGATATTCTCTTTGTCAACAGGTCATCCTGGAACAACTGTATATTCAGACACAAAATAATAACCTTTGAGCAATTCTTTATTCTTTGCAAAAAATTAAGTCAATGGATCACAAATCTTTATAAAACTATAGGAAAACATAGGAACAAATCTTCATGACTTAGACAAAGAGTATTTTTTAAAATCATGTCAAACCAATATTTTTTTAGTGAACACTACAGATACATAATGCAGATTTGCAAGTGATTTATTGAAAAATACATTATATTTATATGTTAGGATATCTCTACCTATGAATATAAGGAAAGATGTATGAGGAAATAACTAACATCAAATACATGGACCAACCAAATGGTTATTGTTCTAAGGAATTTCTAGCAGGTATTCTTGGAAGAAGGGATTAAAAAAAGTGGGCATAGAGACTAAAATAAAAAAGACCAATAAAAAGATATTTATGAAGCTGTTGGAATCCTTGGGATCCCTTCCTCTACTTTGTAGAAGCAATTACTCCCTTCTACACAGAGGCCTAATTACTGGACAGTGTAGAGATGGACAGTATAGCATAAAGTACAATGTTGTGGTTACTTTTCTCTCATTGCTGGGACAAAATACCTGACACCCAAAAATAAAGGAAGGAATGGTTTATTTAGCTTACTGTTTGTGGAAGTTTCAGTCCATAATTAGCGGCTCCAAAGCAAAGTGCCATGGCACCAGGGCAACACTTTAAGGCAGCAGCCAGAAAAAGCAGCCAGAGCAAAAGAGCAGGGAAAGAACAAGCCTCTTCTCCTCCCTTATATTGTATGTAGGCCACTCCCCACCCACCAGAGCAGAGGTAGCACTCACAAAATCTCTGTACACTCCTCTTGCACAGAATGAAGATATTTACAAAGTAAGGATCCTAGTTCCCTGCTGAGTCTCTTAAACTTCTAAACTTCTCAAGTTGACACAGTGTATCAACCATAACACAAATTATATAGTTGGTACACTCTTATAATACCACTACTCTGAGAAGCTGAGGCAGGAGGATCACAAGTTTGAGCCCAGCACTGGCAATTTAGCATTTAGCAAGAACTTGTCTCAAAATTTAACACTGAAAAAAGGGGTTGGGGATATAAAAAGGTCCTGGGTTTAATCCAGGACTGGAAAACAAAAGAATAAGGAGGAGGAAGATGAGAAAGGAAGAGAAGGAGAAAGAGAAAGAGAGGAAGAAGGAAGAGAAGAATAAGAAAAGGAAGAAAAAATACCATTGAGACAGGGTTAAGGGAGTTAAGTGAAAGTACACACACTGAGTGCAGAGACCCTCAATTCTCTATCTCGTTTGGCTCCTAAACACTAGTGGTCTGCCTTGCTACTTAGTAAACTGACCAAGAAGAAACTCTTTAAAATATAGACTTTGGGGATTTTTCCAAAGGCCTGGCCAAGTCATTCTGTAATGAAGGCCACAAGGAGCAGGACTCATCCATAAGCATGGAGCTTAACAGTTTCCTTACTGATAGATGTGAGCAGACAATCAAAGATTACCAACCATCAGAGGACTTCTAAGGGGGAAACAGAAACAAAACAGAAAAATCTATTAGAAAATAATTCTGTAACCATCATCAAGAATGACTGTCATAAAAGAAAAGTCACTTAAGTTTTCAGTATCTAATTTAGAATATTAGTGCTTATGTTATAACATAGTAAAAGAATGCCAAAAAGGAATGTTAAGAGAACAAAAGCCTCTTGGGAATGAAAAAACATAGTGCAAATGAAAAATCAATAGAAAAGTCTAAGACTATATTGAGGAGTTCTTCCCAAGAAAAGAACAAAATACAAATGTGGCAAATTGGGTAGAAAAAATAAGAGTACTTCCACAGGAAGTCCAATACCTAATATTAGGGGATGCAAAAAGAAACGACACAGAAATTTATGGGATATAATTTTCATCAAGGAAATAATTGAAGAAAATTTCCCAGAACGGGAGGCCTGAGTTACCAGATTGTAACGGGCCATTGAGCACCTAGCACAAATAATGGATGAAAATAGACCTACATCAAGGCACACAGTTATGAAATTTTAGACCCCTAAGGAAAGTTTCCATACAAGAAAAATCAAATGATAAACAGACTCAGAATCAGAATGGCTGAGAAATTCTTGAAAACAACAACAATGGAAGCTAGAAACATGGAACCATGTATCAAAAATTATGGAAAATAATTGTCCTCCCAGATTTTTTTTCTAGCTAAACTCTCAAACAAATACAAAAATAATGACATTTTTAGGACATGTAAGATCTCAAAGACTTATTTTGCATTCAGTCCTCTCTAAGGAAGTTACCAGAGAACATGTGCTCCACCAAAATAAGGGACCAAACCAAGAATAGTAGATAAGATATCTAACATAAGATAGGGTGAAGAATTCCCCAGAAGTTGACGAGGGAGACACCAAGATGAGAAACCAGTACTAGGATGACCAGCCAGTACAGAGATAGGCATCCAGATAGACTAACCATATAAATTGGATCAAAGGAGAAAAACTCCAGGACAAACTTCTCAGTAAAGATGAAATTGCTTCTAAATATCTGAGGGAGATTTAGACCAGCATTGTCTATTAGAATTTCTTGTGATTGTGAAAAAATGATTTTCTATTTGCCTTGTCCAACAGAGTAGCCACTAGGCAGAGTACTTAAAAATGGCTGAACTTACATTACTTAAATTTTTTTAAAAAATTTTGAGATAGTCTTGCTACGTACTGCAGGCTTGCCTTGAACTTACTATGTAGCCCAGGCTGGCCTCGATCCTCTTGCCTCAGCCTCCCAAGTGCTGGGATTATAGGCATGTGCCACTACACTTGGTCATAAAATTTTTTCTCGTTTTGGCTTTGTGAGACAGGGTCTCACATGAAGTTTAGGCTGGCCTTAAGCTCATTTTGTAGCTCAGCCTGATGTCGAACTCACAAGATCCTCCTGCCTCAGCCTCCCAAGTGCTGGGATTACATGTATGTGCCACCATGCCTGGCTCCTGGTCGTAAATTTTATTAGCCATATGTGATTAGTTGCTACCATTTGAAGCAGTGCAGATTTTTTTATAAGATCATCTTTTTATTGAAGTATTTTCTCTTATGCTTCTTGGCTACCTGGGCATTGCACTACACCATTGTTGATGTCATGATGGTAACCATCCACACTATAGCCCTCAGACTAGGCAATCTAGGATCTCTTTAATGGTTCCAGAAAGATCTCTGGCTAAATGGTGGCACATTTGTTGAGCAATGTTGACAATCTTGTCAAATATGAGATTTCTACTGTGTTTAATATTTTTCTGACTCTTTCTGTCTCTTAGTAGTGATGACATCATCAAGTAACTAGTGACTGGATGATCAGGACTTTGATGACTCCAATGATCAGGACAAAGGCTGAAAGCACTTCTTCAGTCTAGGCCTGTCTGTTCCAAATGGTCAGGTGCCTTGCCAATGTCACCACCCACTTTTTTTGGAGACTGATCTTGAGGGCCAGAACAGACAAGGTGCCAACCTTGCCACTGGTACACCTTGGGTACACAACTTTGATCTCATTTGGGTTGAATTTAGTCAGCATGGTAGAACAGCTGATGTTAGCTGGATTCAAAACAATCAAATAAAGTTGCACCTTGGCCGAAAGAGCAGTGCAGATTTAGATAGCAAATAGAAGGTTGAGAGTGAAATAAGTAAATAGGAGGTTAAACAAATGAAAGACAATTATTAACTGTACAGAGAACAAATACTTATATGAGAAAGAAAAAGCATGGCTTACTACATAACTTAGCTCTGTACTGAATTACATAGCAAAGACTGGGAGTGTAGCTGAGTGGCATATACCTTGATATATGAGGTCTTGAATTCAATCTCTAGTATACCCTCCCTAGAAAAATTATATAGTTATAAAGTCTGATGTGGTGGCACTTGGGAGGCTGAGGCAGGAAGATTGTTACAAGTTTGAGGCCAGTCTGGGCATCATAGTGAGGTCAAGGAAAGCCTGGACTATAGAGCAAGACCTGCTACACACCCCCAAATTAGTTATATGATTGACATATTCTAAATTATACTAGATACTGAAAAGTTAAGTGGATTTTCTTTAAATAGCATATTTTCTCTCAGACAATAATTTTTTTCATCCTCTTATTATTCTATCAAAATTTATTGAACAAATCCTTCATTAAGGGACATTTAGATTATTTCCAATCCAGAATAATCCAGACTTTAATGATTAACATGAGGGATCATTGCTTTTTAAAATTTAACCATAGGCTGGGTGTGGTAACACATGCCTGTAATCCCAGCACTTGGGAGGCTGAAGCAGAACGATCACTGCAAATTCAAAACCACCCTGGGCTACAAAGTGAGTGTAAGGACAGCCTGAAGTGCTTAGTGAATATTTTATTTGTCTCAAAATGACAAATAAAATAAAATAAAAATAGATAACATTGAACTGTAAAGGGGCAAATTTACATACAGTGAAATATACAATCAAATGTATCTACTTTAAGTATACCTTTTGTGCTTAATAAATGTGTATAACCTTTTTAGCATCACTACGAATGAAGATATAAAATATTTCATTATTCTAAAAAGTTCCCTTATGTGCCTTTACGCCTACATCCAAACACCAGTTTCTTTCATTATAAATGTTTGTTTCTTCTAGAATTTTTACATAATTGAAATTACACAGAATTTATTCTTTTGTTTATTTTTTTCTGACTTCTAAAAATGCATTCACATATCAGTAGGTTGTTCTTTTTTTATTGCTCTTAATAACTCATTTTCTGAAGATACTCACAAGTTGATTTGCTGACATATTGTTTCTACTTTGGAGTTATTATGAATAAAGCTGTTATAAACATTCACATAAGTCTTTCTGTGGTTGTATTTTTCATTCTCTCTGCATAAATACCTAGGAGTGAAAATTGGTGCATTGTATAGTAAGTGCATGTTTTACTTTATATGAAACTGGTATTTCCCAAAGTGGTTGTGCCACTCTATACACCTACTAGCAATACACACATGAGAATTCCAAAAACTAATACTCTTGACATTTGGTGGTGTCAATACTTTAGGTTGTTTAAGTAGATATGCATTTTTATTATGTATTTTATTATATCATTTTATTTTATATTTACATTTCTTTGACAACTAATGAAATATAGCATCTTTTCTACGTGCTCATTTGGACTTTGAAATATTTTTGTGTTTGCCAAATTCTTGGCCATTTTTTAAAATGGGGTAGTTTGTCTTCTTGCTGAGTTATAAATGTTCTTTACATAGTTTTCTATAAGTTGTTTTGTCAGATATATGTATTAAGAATATTTTCTCTATCTTTCACTTAGCTTGCATTTTCATTTTTCTTTCTCTACTCCTCCCATACCCATCCTCGAGATGGAATTCAGGGATTGGTAGGCAAGTGCTCTACCACTGATCTACAACCCCAGCCCCATTTTCTTAACAATGTATTTGGGAAAGAAATTTTAATTTTGATAAAGTCCCATTTATCAATTGTTTTTCTTTTACAGTTAATACTTGTAGGGAACAGCCTATGAAATTTTTTGCTGAAAGCTTTTATTTAGATCTTTAGATTGTTTTGAATTAATCTTATGTATAGTGTAAGGTAATGATTGAGATTAATTGTTCCCATATAGATATCTAGTTATGCCAACATCACTCTTTGAGAAGACTATTATTGTGATACATTATAAAAAATTGACTACATATATAAGGATCTACTTTTGAAATACTCATTCTATTACTTTTGAAATACTCATTCTATTATATGTGTAATTTTACTGCAATGTCTCAATATCTTGTTTGCTGTATATGTATTTATAGTTTTGAAATGATAAGAGTTGAGGCTGGGGATTTAGCTCAGTGGCATAAGAGCCTGCCTAGCAAGTGCAAAGTCATGCATTCGATTCCCCCATCCAAAAAACAAAAACAAAACCAAAAAAAATAATACATGAAATTATAAGAGTTAAGACCTCTCACTTTGTTCTTTTCAAAAAATTTTATAACATTTCTGGGTCTTTGGTATTGCTATTTAAATTCAGAATTAACATATCAATTTATATCAAAAGAGGGGTATAGAATTTTGACTGGAATTGCATTGCATAAATTAATTTGGGAAGAACTGATCCCCCCTCCTTTCTTTTGCAGTGCTGAACACAGGGCCTCATGCATAATAGGCAAACACTACCACTGAGCTACACTTTCAGCCCAAGACCTGACATCTTAATTGAATCTTATGATTCATGAACATGAATATATTTAAGTCTTATTTAATCTCTCTCAGCAATATTTTGAGTTTTCACTGTATACATCTTTGGCGGGGGGGGGGGCTTGAGGCAGAGTCTCACTCTGTAGCCCAGGGTGGCCCTGAACTCACTATGTAGTCCAGGGTAGCCTCGAGCTTGTGGTGATCCATCTACCTCAGCCTCCCAAGTGCTGGGATTACAGGCATGCACCACTACACCACTGTATACATCTTGGTATATGTTTTATTAATTTAACCTAAGATTTTTTTGTAACATTGTGAATGATTCTTTAAAATTTTAAAGAATTATTCATTGAGAGTATAAAAATATAGTAGACTTTATGTACTGATCTTGCAACCTGTGGCTTTGTTAAATTCATAATTAGTCCTAGTAATGTCTTCCTTGAAGGTTTCTTGTGATTTTTTTCTTATGATTTTTCTATTACACAATGTCATTTTTTAAAAAACTTAATTTTATTTCTTCCTTTCTAACATGTATGCATTTCATTTTATTTTATTGTCTTTTTTGAGACAGGGTTTCACTATGCAGTTCACTTATGCAGTTCAGGCTGACCTTGAGCTCACTTTGTAGCCCAGGTTGGTCTTGAACTTTTTATAATCCTCTGCCTCAGCCTCCTAAGTGCTGGGATTACAGCATGTGCCACCATGCCCAGCTATTTTTTATGCTGCCTTAATATACTGGCTAGGATCTCTATAATGTTGAATGGAAGTGATAAGAGTCAATAATCTGTATTATTCCATAGCTTAGATGCAAAGTGTTTGTTCTTCCAACATTGACTATCATGCTACTTTTAGGTTCTTCACGTTGTTTTATAAAGCTGAAGAAGTTCCTTTGTATTCTTTGTTTTCTTGAAGCTTTTAATTGTTTGATACAAAAATGGAATTTGAATTTTTTTGAGACAGGGTCTTGCTATGCAGTTCAGGCTGACTTTGAGCACACTTGTAGCCCAGGCTGATTTCAAACTTGCAACAAACCTCCTGCCTCAGCCTCCCAAGTACTGGAATTATAGGTGTGTGTCACGTCTGGCCTGAATTTTGTTGCATGCTTTTTCTGTATTCAAGAATACCTACTATAAATTAAACGAATTACTTCTTCCTGAATTATTTGATAGAGTTCATCAGTTTGTAAAATTTTCAGCACTGCATTTTAAAATCTCACTCAATTTTTGAAATTCAAATTATACACACTGTTTGATATTATCCCCGAAGTCACTGAGGCACTATTCTTTTCAGTTGTTTTGCTTTCTCATTATGCTTCAATTTGAATAGTTTCTATCAGTCTGTCTTCAAATTTACTGAAAAAAGTAGCCTCTAATCAGTTGCTAAATATAACCAGCGATACTTTTAAATTTTAGATGTTATTTTTTCAAAGCTGAAATCTATTTGCTTTTCTCTCTTTTAACACCTTCCATTTTTCTGCTTCATTATATTCATGTTTTCCTTTAAATTTTTGAGTATTTTGTAATAGTTCTTTTTCATTTTTTGGAGACATAATTTATACAAAATAAAAATAGTTATTAAGTCATTAAGTCGTTAGTCTCTGACTTACAAAGAGTCCTGTTCTGGAACAATACTTGTAAGTCAGACATCCATAAGTCCAACAAAGTATACACCATTGACACAAATATACAATGTCAGACATAAAAAAAAAAGCGAGGTCCATTCATACCTCCTAAAGCTTGCAACTTGTATATTTGTAAATTGGGGACTTACTGTATATCCTTTTTAGTGCAAAATTCTGAAAGTTTTGACAAATATATATATACAATAAAAAGACAAGACTGCTCCAAAACTCCCCAGTGGCTCTTTGTAGTTAACCCTCACACCTAGTTTATCTTATCTATTTTCTCTCCCTATAGTTTGGCCTATGCAACTGTGGAAGCACATGCCTACAATCCCAGTACTGTGAAGAAAGGAGACTGAGACAGAATTGTGAGTTTGTGGCCAGTATGGAATGCATACTGAGTTCAAGGCCCCTCTGTACTATATAGTGAGAACCTATCTCAAACCACCCCTCTAGCCCTACCACAAAGAGATCAGCTTCCCACATGACCATGTAAGGAGCTCCACTGATATGTCCTTTAACAAAACTGATTAAAACTATTTCAAAAAATATTTAAGTCTCTTGAGTCCTATAGCACATATCAAACTAAGAAGGCTTTGTTCAAAAATATCTACTAAAATTTGCTAAGAACAATAAATGTTGATGGTATTTGAACTACCAACTCAGTGAGACTCCATTATATTATAAAGTAGTACAGCCAACAATATAAGCCTTCTTCTCCCCCAAGCTTTCACTCTGAGAGTGATCCTGCACAGGAGCCAAAGGGCATCAGCACTTTCATTCTTCTCTCAGCTGTTGTTGAAGTTAAATTCCACGTAAGAATGACCACAAGGTGAGGGCTCCCTCCTTTTACCCTTACCCCACTGGTGAGAAGAAGATTCTACCTTTGGTGTAGTAAAATTGAGAACTCCAGGGATCCAGTTACTCTTGCCTTGGCGTTTTGTTTTGTTTTGTTTTGTTTTGTTTTGTTTTGTTTTGTTTTGTTCCAGGGATCATCTTGCCCTGGCTTTTAAAAGATAAGTTCCACGCTTGGAGAGGCAAGCTGGGACAATTACCTACCGGCCCTCTTCCACCTAGCTCTCAACTCCTAAAGCAGCAGTGACACTCAGAGAGAAGCATGCTATTGTTCTCACCACTAGCTCCAAAGCTGTGACTCAGATTTTCTCAGGAGAGACTAAGAATAAATAGCTCCTAATCTCCTTCTAGAGGTAGTGACTCTATTTGCCACCAAGCATAGAGAAATTCAAAATCAAGGGCATGCTTAAATACAATGGAGGTTGTGTTGAAAGACAGCTGAGAGATCTGCAGCTTCACTGGCCGTATCAGCTACACTGTAGGTTAACTACTTTGTATGAAAGAATGAGAAAATAACTAGCTTGAAGTCCTTCTGGAATCTGTGCAAATTTCAAACACTGGAATCTTAGGAACATCCCTTCAAAGGACCCCAAATTTGATTAAGCCAGTCCATTGAATAATTTATGCCTGCAGCACTGTTGGAGAAAGTATACAAACTTCTAGCAATTAGTTCAGTTCAATACCTAAATATGTTCAGGTCAAGAAATGGACAAAGAGAGCTATAATAAAGCCACCATCACCCCAGGGTGACTGGATATACCCATAGATTAATCCCTAAGTAGCCGTATCAGAGGCTTAATACTGCAAGAATTAATAATCTACCCAGTTACTAAACAGGTAAATAAGTGCAGAGAGTGGAGGGAATTGCTATAATCCAAGCTCTTTTTATTTTTTGAGACAGGATCTTGCTAATTGCTAAAATGCCCAGGCTGGGTTTGAATTTGCAATCTGCCTGCCTCAGCCTCCTAAAGTGCTGGGATTACAGGCATGCCCATCATTCCCAGCTTTAAAAGCAAATCTATGATGAAAAAAAGAAGAAATGACCATGAACATATTTCTGCCAAGGGTGACATGTCCTCAAGAATCACCTCAGGCAGGCCCTCTAGCAGGAATCCAGAGGAAGACATTTTTTCTCTTGGAAAAGGCTCCATACAACAGGACAAAATGTGGAAGACAGTGATATTGATGATTCTGATTCTTGTAGGCCTGGATTATTGTGTGTGTGTTTGTGTCTTTGATTTTAATAAGCAAATTTATTTGTTTGTTTGGTACCAGTAATTGAATGTAATTACCTTGCCACCATGACCGGCCTGGCAGCTGCTGCACCACTGAGCTAAATCCCTAGCCTATTTTTTAAATAAAACTTTATTCCCATCAGTTACAAGATCTTGTGTAGGAAAAAGAGAGTACTCCATTAATTTATTCTGGTTTCTTGAAATGGAAGTGTAGTGATAGAACTCTAAATTAAAATTAATTAAATAAGTTGAATAAATTAATAAGTTAGATAAATTTTTTAATTTTCCAGAGAATACACAGATTGTATCCTGTTCTCTCAACAAGCTTTCATTTCATTCCATTTATTTATTTATTTATTTATTTATTTATTTATTTATGTCTTTTTGAGACAGTGTCTCACTATGCAGTTCAGGCTAGCCTTGAGCTCACTTTGTCAATTAGGCTGGTCTCAAACTTGCAATGATCCTCCTGCCTCAGCCTTTGGAATATTGGGTTTACAGGAGTACACCACCATGCCTGGCTTCAAGTTTTCATTTCTTTCCTTCTTTGAGATGCAAATGAAGACCTGTTCTTAAATGCTTCACTAAAAGCTGTACATATGTCTTGCTGGGACAAACAACTGGATTCATAGAACTTGTATCTGAGGTTAAGCAAAGGTGAATTTGCCAAATACAGTAAGATGTCTCCTATTCAATTTTCCAAATCCCAGGTCATCTCTGGACTGGCAAGAGCTACCTCTGGGATAGAAAATATCTTGAGTCATATCCTCTCTTCTGGTTCCCAGCCCAAATGCTATCTGTTGATGGTGTAGGTGGTAACTGTTGGTTTATTAAAATTTTGTTTTTATTCTTTATCTAAAGTGAATTAGGACTTTTGATTTTGGATTAGACCTAGTCCAAGAAGACCTTCACCCTGGTAAACATGTCTGGCTTCCATAGCAGGACAGAGCCAGCATCCCAGCTGATGATCCCATACAGGACAAATGGACCACTGTCATGCTTACAGACTAATGGCCTACCCAAGTCTCTCTGACAGCAATCTTTCCCTCAGCACACAGCATCTTGTCTATGACCCTTCCTGGAAGAGCAAAATGGTAGGTATGTTCACAGACTGTTCTTTCTATCACAGGCACTTGAATCTGCTGTGACTGGCTGGGCCACCATCTTCAGTAGTGCTTCCCCAGCCATCCACAGCACAGATCTCAGAAGAAAACAGCAGTTCCATGAAATTTGAGAGACACATTGGCCTCACTGCGAGTTGTACTCCCAAGGAGAGCTCAGAGTCATAGGTCACTATATCAAAGTCTTCATGCACCGTGATATGTCTGGCCCTTCTCACCTGCTCAGTTAATTTCTTCAGTGTTCTATCATGGTCCCCAGCAATGATAGAATGGATTGTTGATTTTACACAATGGACCACCATCAGGATCCAGACTGCATGGATGATGGCTCCTCTACAGTGGTAGTCCCCAAGTAACCTCACCTCTGTCTGGCATGGCATCAGTGGGGACAAGCTTCCTGTCCTCCCAACATTATGTAGAGCCACTGGGGGCTAAAGAGAAGGCAGATATAGATGTTATACAGAATAGCTTTTGCAGTAGATACAGGATTATTTTTAGGAAGTAGTGGCAGTCCAATTTTCTTTAAGGAATCTAAATCATGTTCTTCAATATCACTGTAAATCACAGAAGCATCACCAATACAGTTTTTGTTTTAAATTCAAAATCCTCAGATGTCAACTTTATAATGTGTTTCTCTGCAGCATGAATGAATCAGTGACACCACATATTACTGGTTTATAAGCAAGGATAACTGGCTGAGTGAACTGTTCCTTCTTCTGCCAGCACAGCCACATTCCCACAACTAGACCCTGCTTCTGATTTCTGGACAAAGGTAAAGGTGAGTTTAAAGTTACTGCAATTGCTTTCTATAACAGAAAAAAAAATGTAATTGTGGCCTTATTGCTCTCTGT
Source organism: Hydrochoerus hydrochaeris (assembly GCA_004027455.1). NCBI lineage: Eukaryota > Metazoa > Chordata > Mammalia > Rodentia > Hydrochaeridae > Hydrochoerus > Hydrochoerus hydrochaeris. The sequence continues at coordinate 119,908 of PVLA01004840.1, forward strand.
CAGTAATGGTGACAGTGGTTCATTGCCACAGACCTTACTAATAAGCACTCCATTACTTGATTGTAAAGCTATGTAGTCATGATCACATTCAACTTGATTTTCTATGCCTAAATGTGTAAATTTTATAAAGACAATCTTTATCCTCTGGTACCATTGTTTTCCAGATACATAAGCAGTTATGAGAATGATTGTCCTCTTTGGAATAGGGGTATGACAGTCCACTGAGATTTAAAAATCTATGATCATGTCTTGAGTGATAAAATCCATCAATATAAATCAAAACAACACTAAAACTACATCTTGTTCCAGAAAGAATGGCTATTATAAAGAATTTTTTAAAAACCCAACAAATATTGGTGAGGTTGTAGACCTGAAAGAACCCTTTTACATTAGGAATCAAACAATAACAAATGTTGGCAAGGCAATGAGAGAGAAAAAAGGAACATTTCTACATTGTTGGTGGAAATGTAAACTAGTATAACCGTCAAGAAAATCAGTATGAAGATTCATCAAAAAACTAAAAATAGGGCCAGGGCTTTAGCTCAGCAGCATAAGTGTCTACCTGGCAAACACAAGGTTATAAGTTCGAGCCCTGGTATTAAAAAAATAAATAAAAATAGACATTCCCTTTACTCAGCTATATCTCTTTTCATATCTTCCCAAAAGAGTTAATATTAAAATGATACATTCATAGCCATGTTTATAGTAGCACAACTCATAAAACCTAAATTTTGGACATGACCCATCAACAGAAAAATTCAGAGACAAAATCTGGTTAGTATACACAATGGTGAACTACACCATCATAAAGAAGGATAGACCTGAGTCATTTGTAGGAAAATGGATCCACTTTGAGACCATAATGCTAAGTCAAGGAGATCTAGAGAAAGGGAGAGATGAGAGTCAGGAAGGAAGGAAAAAAATGATTATGATGTGATACCAATTTCCCAAGATGTGCATCAACTCCCCAAGATGAATGTAATTATATATCACAAACACACACTAATAACAAATTTTTTAATGTATATGCAAACAATTAGAGAATTTTAAAGAAATTAATAATCTACCAGACACGTGACCTACCTAAAGTGAGGCAACAATATACATAAAATCTAAATAGATCAAAAACAAGCAAGGAGGTTGAAGTAGTAATTAAACCTCTACAAGCTAGGAAAAGCCCAGGACCAGATGAATAATTCAAATTCACAAAAGTAAAGAAAGAGTACCACTAAGGCTGCTCTTGTAATAAACTCTAAAATGCAATTCAAATAATAAGCAATTCAAATTTCACTCTTTTCTTCTTTTAAATGAATTTAAAATAAATTGTATAAAATGTGTATGATATATGTTTGACCCATAACATGGAGAAGTCAAATATATTTGCCAATAACAACAGAAAATATATAAATGGGAGTAAAATTTTACTGGACTAAGAAAATGGCTATGGACTGTAAATTAGTAACTATAAAGTGATTGTTGGGCTTACAACATTAACATATAATATACAGAACAATAATGCCATGAAAAACCAGTATGGGTGCTAGAGTTATGTAAAAGTAACATTGCTATATCTTACTGGAATTAAACTAGCATAAGTTTGAAGTTGATTTTGATAAGGGGTGTGTATGTGTTTAGATAGATAATGAGCTATATGGGTCTATACTCAATCTTCTACATGTAGATATCCAGTCTTCCCAGCACCATTTATTAAAGAGACTATCTTAAAAAAAAAAAAAGAGGCTATCTTTCCTTTAGGGTATGTTTTTGGTCCTTTTGTCAAAGATCAAATAGCTAAATATGCCTGGAGTTGTTTCTGCTTTCTTTATTATGTTCCATTGACCCAAATGACTGTTTTTGTGCCAGTACCATGCTGTTTTAAACACAATAGTGTTGTGATATAACTTCAAATCTGGAATTGTGATGTCTCCTGCTTTGCTTTTGTTACTTAGTATTGCCTTTGCTATCCTGGGTCTCCTCTGGTTACATATTATTTTTAGGATTGTTATCCTTAGATCTGTGAGAAATGCTATTGGTGTTTTAATTGGGATTACATTAAATCTTTACATTAATTTTGGAAGTACAGCCATTTTTATTACATTGGTTTTGCCTATCTAGGAACAGGGAATACCTTTCCTTTTTTTTTTTTTTTTGTCTTTTTGAGATGGTCTTACTATGTAGTTCAGGCTGACCTTGAGCTCACTTTGTAGCTGGTCTTGAACGCACAATGATACTGTTGCCTCAGTCTCTCAAGTGCTGATTATTACAGGCATGTACCACTATGCCTTGCTTATCTTTCCATTTTCTGATGTCCTCTGCAATTTTCTTTTTCAGAGTGATATAATTTTTACTGTAGATGTCTTTCACTTCCTTAGGATAATTTCTAAATATTTTACTTTTCTTGATTCTATTGTAAATGGTTTTAATTTGTTAGTTACTTTCTTGTTGCTGGGACAAAATTCCCAACACAAAATGTAAAGTTGGAAAAGTTTATTTAGCTCACAGTTTCAGTCCACAGTTGGCTGGTTCCAAGGCAGGGTGGCATGGCAGAAGGGCATCACAGAGGAGAAACAATCCATTGAATATCAGGCAGGAGATAGTGAAGCAGCATGCAGTAACAGGGAAGCTTTCCTTTTTTATCCTATTTAGGCTACAAAAGTTTTGGGTGATGCCACTTACACCCAGGGTGGGCCTTCTCATTATCCACATCGAGAACTAAATTAAATCAGTCAGTAGATTAATATAGTACAACACACCCTTTATCCTAGTATCACATTCTCCAGATCCAGCCAGCTCTGAAAAGCCCCACCTATGAGTGCATGAGACTTGGAGAGACATTTAGATATAAAACATAACATTCCATCCCTGGGCCCCAAAAGATTCATGCATGTCCCTTTATGTAAAAGGTATTTAGTTCATCTCTAAGAGTTATCAAGTTTCCAATAGCTTCATCATTGCTGAAAAATCCAAAGTTTCCTCTGAGATTCTTAGCTGAAAGCCCGTTATAAATTTAAAAAAACACTAAACCCTTCCAGAATACAATGGCACAACATTCCTCTTCCAAAAGGTACAAATAGGGTGATACAAAGGAATGGGACCACAGCAAGTTCAAAACTCATCAGGGCAAACATTAAGACCCATAGTTCCATATCCAGCATCAGGGGAAATCTGAGGTAAATTGTGAACTCCAAATGGCTTGAGTGGCTCTGCTTCTGTGAAATTGCCATTTACTATGGCCCTCATGCCTTCTTGAGCCACCATTGCTCACTTCTTGTGACTTTCCTCAGGTGATCCATGTTCTTGGCTTCTCCAATCTTCTGAGATTTCCAAAGCACCTTTAACTTACTCACATTCACAGCTTCACACAGTATCTTATCAGGGGCACACTGCCCAGCCCTTCAGGCCTCCTTCTGAAATCTGAGTGAAGCCTTCCTGATTCCACAATTTTCACATTCTGCATGCACCTAAGACCAGCACCACATAGACGATGCCAAGGTTTGCCACAAACTAGAGCAGTAGTCAGCATTCCTTATTTCTTGGTTGTAGGACCCAAGTTCCTGGATTGCTGAATACTATGAACCCAACCCCAAGGAAAAACTTCTCCAGGCCACTACCATTCTGGTTACAATGGTACTCTGGGGCTCTCTTCTCAAAGCACAATCTTTCACCTTTGCAATTTTGAGGCCGCAAAGGCTGTAGTCCTGATTCTTGTGATGTCCACAAACTATATTTTTTTATTGCCCTGTTACTTTTCAGCAACCAGGTCCTCCTCTGCTCCATCTTTTCAGGCCATAACTTTACTGGAGCTTTCTTTCTGAGAAAACTGAAAACTTTTAAAATCATTCTACTAGGGCATTTGCTCTTTATTCTCAAGGCACAGCTGACTAAAGCCGTAATAGTAGCCCTGCCACTGGATCAACATTACATTGGCTTGAAAATTCTTCTGCAATATTAATTAGTCCATTACCCTTAATCTCAGTCTTAGGCAAAGTCTCGGAACATGAGCAAAAGGCTGCCAAATTTTTCATCAGAGAATAACACACTTGATCTGGAGTCTAACTGCCAACGGAGTTTTCTTCCTAACTGAAACTTCCACAGCCTGGTCTTTTCCAGTTGCACAACAGTCAACATTCTGGTCTTTTTTTTTTTAATAAGCTTTTAATGATTCAAATTGGTACCATTAAATATATTGAATATAAACATACTTCATTATTGTTTTTACTAGATGTACCCTCATATACTTGTGGGCTCACACATGAGACTTTTTTTTTATTTAAAGTGAAACAAAAGCATATAAAGGGTAGAGATAATACAGAATTTCAAAAAAAAGATAAACAATAAGAGATCACTAGTTGATAAATCACATATTGTCCTCTTAGAAACAGTTGTTCAAGTTACAAAATTAAAGCATACAAAGTAGATATTCAAACAGTGAGAGTGTAAACAGCTACACATGCATGAGTCTCTGCATGTATTTCTATCCTTTCTGTATTAGAGGGAAAAACAAAACATAGCAAGACAAAACAAAACAAATTCCTATAAAAACATGAAACCAAAAAGTCGTATAAAACCACAGTATATGGTGATCTACAATGATTACTGTGTTGTTTCTTATTATCTTCAATAGAATTGCCTATATCATCAGGCATAATTGAATATAGCAGTATAATTGAATATACCAGTACCTAACAATATTAGTAAAAATAAAACATTGTAGACAGTATAAAACTTCAAAGGCAGGTAATAATCAAACTGGAGTGGATACTCTAGCGAATCTTGTCATCTTAAGTGCAGTTGCCTATACTCTCAGACTTGATACTATCAATCATAACAGCTTTGAATAAAATCTATCAATACAAAACAGTGGTCCAACAAACCAGACTCGATTATGATCAGGCATGGTAAAACAGTGTAGGTTTTACAGAGCTTTAGATTAAGTTAATAGGAAATTAAGGATGATTATCATACTATATCCTGTTATTTTTGGGATTACTGTCTGTGCCCTCAAATCTAGTACAGGTAGAATGACTGGAACAGAATATAATACATCTAAGCAGAGTAGTGTGAGTAATGTGGGTTTTAAATCCTGGTGCACTATTAACAATATAGCATATCAAGGCCATCTGTGTTAGAGATTCTAGCCATCCTTCTCTGCCTCATTTCTGCTATGCTCTTTTTCTGCCTTTGTTTGTCTACTTTTCTCCTTCATTCTACTGCCTGCCCCACTCATTGAGGCCTTTCTGCCACTGTTCCTAAAATCCTGGTATTTTTTTCTCTCTCTCTAGAATGTCTTTCAGTATTCTCTGCAGGGTTGGATTGGTGGTCACAAACTCGCCCAGTTCCTCTTTGTCATGGAAGCAGTCTTGTTTCTCCATTAATTTCTAGTGACAGTTTTGCAGGGTACATCAATCTGGGCTGGAGGTTATTTTCTTTCAGGGCTTGGAATACTTCGCTCCAAGCTCTTCTTGATCTGATGGTCTGTGTCGAGAAGTCAGCCATGATTCTGATGGGCTTATCTTTATAGGTAATCTGTTTCTTTTCTCTGGTGGCTTTTAATATTGTTTTTATATTGAATTTCTGGCATCTTGATTATTATATGCCTGGGTGTAGATCTGTTTTGGTTGTAGGTGTTTAGAGTTCTGTATGCCTCACATAACTGAATGTCATTTTCTTTTCCCATGCTTGGGAAGTTTTCCTTAATTATTTCAGTGAAAAGCCTTTGTAATTCGCCTGTTTGTATTCCTGCTTTTTCATTCACATTTCTTATTTTTAAATTGTAGATTCTCTTGTCATCTTCTAGCCTTTGCATTGTTACTGCCTGTTTCCTTGTTATTTTTAAGAGATCTTTCTTTTCATGATCACACATTGCAAACTTGTCTTCAAGTTTTGATAGTCTATCCTTAGTTTCTTTTAAGGCATTTTGCCAGCTTTCAATGGAGCTTTTAATTTCCTGGTAGTCTCTTTGAATCTGCTTCATGTATATCTTTATATTCTTTATTGAATGTTTCTATCCTTTTTTTGTGTTCCTTCCTTCTTCCATCTGTACCTTCTTGAGAGATACTTCCTGAGAACATTTCTTTTATTACTCTACTCATATCTTGCTTTACCTGATTTAATATTTCAGTTTTGAGCTCATCTACAAGGTCCCAAAGATATCTCTTAATGTCCATTGAAGCCATGTCTGATGTTGTGTGTTTGCCGCCCTCAGTCTCCCTTGTTTTTCCCTCTTCTGGATCAGTGATCTCAGGGTTCTGGACTGGGGGCCTCCTCTTGCCTCTCTTTCCTGTCATGGTCCCATCTTCCTTCACACAGGTGTACAGTGCAGGTCCCAGCCACCTTCCCTTTGGCCACTGTTCCTCAGAAGCACGCTGGCAAGGGACTTCCACCCTCTCCTGCCTGCTCCTCCCCACCGAGCCAGCCAAACTTCAGGGGCCTTCACCTGGTTAATGCGTGCTAGGCGCAGGAAATCAATTTGGAACTGTTCATTGGGTCCTGGCCAGGGATGCAGCCCAGTCCAAGCTAATCCCACAAATCTGCTCTGGAGAGGGAGCAACCAACTGAAGTCGCTGTCCTCCCAGTTCAGGCTCCTCCTGCCCAATTCCAACATGTCACCCATTTGATTGCACCCTTCCCATGGTGGGGGTCTTATTCCCAGCACTGACCATGGATTAATGAAGGTCCCTTCGCTGGCTCTGCTCTCTGTTGGGCTCACCAACCCCTGACTTCAGTGCTGCTGTGGTTCTTGTGAGTGGTGGTGGGAAGAGTTTGGGTGGCCAGCGCGGATTCAAGCTGGCACAAATTCGGGCTGGTGCAAACTTGGTGGGTCCTGGCAAAAACAGTGTCCCGTAATTTTTAGCTGTTCCAGTTGTAGTCCTAACATGTTTGACAAGCTTTTTTATGTTTTAATTTCTTCCTGTGTCAAGAGGATCCATCTCCCTCTGTCTGGATCTCTCCAGGATATTTTATTCTGGCATATGAGTTGTTTCTCTTGGGAGGCTTTGTATTTTGTTGCTCAGTGATTGGCCATCTTGACTTCTTCTCAACATTCTGGTCTTCTGAGCTCTGACCAGAACCTCCCATCAAACTCAGTTGACATCATTCTAGGGCTGCTTCTTTAGCTAGCATCTCCAAACCTTCCCAAACTCCTTGCATAAACCATTTCCACAGGCTTCTGAACTACATGACCAGGCAGTATCATATGAATGACCCCACTACTCTGGTGCCAAAATTTATTTACTTTTCTCACTGTTGGGACAAAATACACAACAGCCACAAGATAAAGGAGGAAGGTTTATTTCAGCTTATAGTCTGTAGAGGTTTCAGTCCATAGTCAGTTGGCTCCAAGACAGAGCAGCATGGTATAGGTGCATTAGAGAGGAGAAATAGTTCATGACATGACAGGCAGAAGGCAGAAAATCAGGGAAACGACAAGCAACAAGCCTTCCTTTTCCTTTTATTCCATCTAGAATATGAGAATTTTGGGTGGTGCCACTGGTGGGCTTTCCCATTACCAACACCCAGAACTATGCTAAACCAAACAGAGGATTAATTTGGTACCACATACTCTTAATCCCTGTATCACAACTCTAGATCCAGCCAATTCTGAAAAGCTCCATCTATTGAGGCCATGGGGCTTTGAGAGACATTTAGATGCAAGCCATAACAGTATTGTTTTTCTAATTTATTTACCAGTGAGTTCATTATAAGTATATAGAAACACTAGCTTTTTAAAGAGTCTTTTTCTATCCTGCTATATTGTTGAATTTAATTATTAATTCCAGGAGTATTTTGGTGGAATTTTTTGGGTCTTGTAAGTAGAAGATCATGTCATCCACAAATAATGATACTTTGACTTCAATCTTTCCTATACATTTCTCTTTTATTTCTTTCTCTTGTCTTATTGCTCTGGCTAGTGTTTCTAGGACTATGTTAAACAGGAGTGATGAAAATGGACATCTTTGTTTTATTCCTTATTTTGGAGGGAAGGCTTTTGGTTTTTCCCCATTTTAATACAATGTTGGCAGTAAGTTTGTCATAGATAGTTTTTATCAGATTGTGAAAAGTTCCTCTATTCCTGTTTTCTTCAGGGTTTTTATCATGAATGGATGGATTTTGTCAAATGCTTTTCCTATGTTTATGGAGATGATCATGTGAGTTTTGTCTTTGTGTCTGTTTATGTTATGAATTATATTTGTTGATTTACATATATTGAACCATCCTTGCCTTGTTGGTCATAGTATATGATCTTTTTGAGGATTTGTTGCATCCTATTTGCCAGTATCTTGTTGAGGATTTTAGTATATATATTCATTAAAGAGATTGACTTACAGTGTTCTCTCTCTCTCTCTCTCTCTCTCTCTCTCTCTCTCTCTCTCTCTCAGTTGGATCCTTGTTTGGTTTTGGGATCAGAGTAATGTTGGCTTCCAAGAATAATTTTGGTATTTATCAATTTATCAAGTCTATAAATTTATCAATTTAAAGACTGATGATTATTGGTGATATATCATTCCTGAAATTGTTGTGGAACTCAGGTGTGAATATATGAGGTCTTGGGTTTTCTTAGCTGGTAGGGTTTTTATTATTTTATTACTGCTCTAATTTAACTGTCTATTATTAGTTCAGTTTGAGTAATTCATATGCATCTGGAAATCTCTCCATTTCTTCTGAGTTATCCAATTTTATAGATTTATGAAGTAATTCCTAATAATTTTATGGATTTTTGGCAGTGACCATTGTAACTAAATCTTTTTCACTTCTAATTGCATTTATTTGTGTCTTCTCTTTCCTTTTTAAGGGGTAAGATTATTTAAGGGTTTGACTATTTTGTCTATTCTTTAAAAAACCAGCTTTTTGATTCATTATATTGGTTTTTTTTAACCTCCACTTTATTGATTTCTGCTCTGATCTTTATAATTTCCTTTTCTGTACAAGCTCTGGATTTGGATTCTTATTTTTCTAGAACATTAAGGTATATAATTAGGCATTTATTTGAGTTTATCCTATTTTTCTGATGTGGACATTCACAACTATAAGCTTCCCTTATGGGAAAGTTTTTATTATGTCCCATAAGTGCTGCTATACTGTACTGGCATTATCATTTAATTCAAGGAACTTTCTTATTTCTTCCTTAATTTCTTCTGTAGCCCATTGACTATTCAAGAGTATGTTGTTTAATTTCCATGTTTGCATAGTTTCTCTGGTTTCTTTTGCTATTGATTTCTAGTTTCATTGCACTCTGACCTGATAATACATATGGTAAATTTTTTATTATTTTCCATTACCTAAGCATACTTTGTTAGTTGGCTAGCATGTGGTCTGATTTGGAGAAAGTATCACATGATCCTGAGGAGAGTGTGTATTCTGTTACTGTGAGGTGAAACACTTTGTAAATAACTATTAAGTTCCTTTGTTTGATTTGATTTGATTCAGTGCTGATACTTCTTTGTTGATTTTTTGTTCAGTTGATCTGTGTGTTAGTGATAGTGGAGTACTGAGGTTCCACACTATAACTGTATTGATGTTTGTCTGATCTTTTATATTCATTAGTGTTTGTTTTGTGAATTTGGGGACATTGTGGTTTGGTGCATATATATTTATAATTGTTATCTCTTCCTATTGAATAGTTCTGTTAACCAGTATTACAGTCCTTCTTTGCCTTTTATTTTTTGAGGGTTACCAGGAATCAAACTCAAGACCTCATGCTTGCCAGGCAGGCACTGTGCTGCTGAGCTATATCCCCAGCCCTCTTTTGGTTTTGGTTGCAGATCAGGCTGGCCTTGAACTCTAATGAGCTCAATCCTGGCCTTCAACTCATGGCAATCCTCTTGCTATAGTCTATCAAATGCTGGGATTGTAGGCATGTACCACCATGCATGGCTCTTCTTTGCCTCTTTTAATCAGCTTTAACTTATTTGTCTGAAAATAGGATAGCTATCCTGTTTGTTGTAGGGGTCATATTGCATGGACTATTGTTTTCCATCCTTTGATTTTTAGCCTATGAATTTCTTTTTGTTACACATGCTGTCTTTATAGAACATATTATTGGATTTTCTTTCTTGATCCATTCTGCTAATCTGTGTCTTTTGACTGGTAAATTGAGACCATTCACATTGATAGTTATAACTGATAAGTATTGATTTATTCAATTGTATTATTTATCTGTTGCTGTTTTGTTTTGTTTTCCTTCTACTAAATTACTTGGCCTACCTGATGCATTCATTCTATTGGACATTTTGAAATTATTAGACCCATTGTCTATTTCTAGGATATCCTTCAGAATTTTTTAGAGTGTTGGTTAGGTGGTCATGAGTTTCTTTAGGTATTCTTTATCATGGTAATATCTTATTTTTTTCATCAACTTTGAAAGATAATTTTACAGAATATATCAGTCTGAGTTGGAAATTATATTCTTTTAGGGCTTGAAATACTTCTTTCCAACCTTTTCTTCCCTTTAAGTTTTGTGCTGGGAAGTCTGTCACAACTCTGATGGGTTTTTCTTTATAGGTGATTTGCTATTTCTAACAACTTTTAAAATTCTGTTCTTGTAACATCTTTCACAATATCAGGAGCTGTTTCTGTAGTGTAGTGGTTATCACGTTCACCAGACACAATATCATCCAAAAAAATGAAATACCTATGAATCAATCTAACAAAGCATGTGAAAGACCTCTACATTGAAAACTACAGTACTCTGAAAAAGGAGATTGAAGAAGATATAAGAATGGAAAGATATTTCTTGCTCTTGGGTAGGAAGAATCAATATAGTGAAAATGGCCACCCTTCCAAAACTATTATACAGATTTAATGCAATTCTGATCAAAATTCCAACAGCATATCTCAAGGAATTAGAGAAAACAATCTTAAAATTCATTTCAAACCAGAAGAGACATAGAATAACAAAGGCAATTCTGGGCAACAAAGGCAAGGCAGCAGGCATCACAGTCCCTGACTTGAAATTACATTATGAAGCTAATATGATAAAAACAGCATGGTACTGGCAAAAACAACAACAACAACAAAAATTAGACTCAAAGATCAGAAGATACAGAAAGAACCCTAGACATACTGAATCACTTTATCTTTGACAAAAGTGCCAAACACATTCACTGGAAGAAAGATAGTTTCTTTAATAAATGGCTTGGAGAAATTGGCTTTGCATATGCCAGAGGTTAAAATTGGACCCATATCTTTCACCATACACTAAGCTAAATTCAAAATGGATCAAAGATATAAATATTAAAACAGAAACATTAAATCTGCTGGAAGATAGAATAGGTAAAATTCTTGAAGACACTGGTGTAGGCAAAGACTTTATGAATAAAATTCTGATCACAAAGAATCAACAACTGGGATCTCATTTTATTAAAAAGCTTTTCCACAGTAAGAGAAACCAGTAACAGCAAAGAGACAACCCATAAGGTGGGAAAAAATGTTTGCCAGTTGTTTCTCAGATAAAGGATTATTATCAAGAATATATAAATAACTCAAAAAAATCAGACCTCCCAAATTTAAAGACTCAATCCAAAAATGGTCATCTGAGATGAATACACACTTCTCAGATGAAGAAACACAAACTGCAAATAAATATATGAAAAAATGTTCAATATCACTGTTCAAAAGATGCAATTAAAACAACACTGAGATTTCATCTAACTCTAGAAAGAATGACTATCATCAAGAAATCAATGAATAACAAATGCTGGAGGGGCTGTGCAGAAAAAGGAACCCTTCTCTACTGTTGCTGGGAGTGTAGACCATGCAACCACTGTGGAAATCAGTGTGGAGATTCCTCAAAAAATTAGGATTAGAGGTCTTATTTACCCATCTATTCCCCTTCTGGGTACCTCCCCAAAAGAATTAAAAACATTATACCACAGTGACATACGTGCGCCTATGTTTATAGCAGCACAACTTGTAAAAGCTAGATCTTGGAAACAAACCAAATGCTCATCACCTGAGGAACAGACAAAAAAGATGTGATCTTTTTATACAATGGAGTATTACTCAGCCATAAAGAAGGATAAACCAGGGATGTTTATAGGTAAATGGATTCAACTTGAGACCAAACTCACAAGTGAAATAAATCAGACTCATAGGCATTAACATTGTATTGTCTCCCTAGTGTGAGAAGCTGAAGTAAATAAGATCTGAAACTGGGATAGGGGAAAGGAGAAAAGAAGGAAGAGAAAAACAAAAAAAAATACACACACACACACAAGATAATTTAGATAGTTATACTACTAATTTATTTTAATTAACTGAAAAGAAAGGTTTGTTCTAATATTGTTTGGACAATTAAATGCCTACACCTTGTACTCTGAGTAACTAATTTAAAGATAATAATACACAATGTATTAATCATTGTTACTCTCCTATTATCTTATTTTGAAATTTTGGGGTTTTTTTCTGTTTAAATTAAAATTTTAAAAAAGATTCTGTTCTTGTATGTGTTGAATTTCTGGTATTTTAATTATGATGTGGTATGGAATGCTTTTTCTTTTGATTATAGCTATTTGGGGTTCCACATACATCATTACCTGTATGATAAACTTTTTTTTTTTTTGAGACAGGATTTGGCTGTGTAGTTTAGGGTGGCCTTGAACTAGCTATATAGCCCAGTCTGGCATGGCACTTGCAGGAATCCTCCTGCCTCAGCCTCTCAAGTGCAAGGATTGTAGCCATGCACCACCATGCCCAGCTAAATTCTTTTTCCACATCTGGAAATTATTTTGCTATTAGTTTTGTAAGGAAGTTTTTTTATGTCCCTTGTGTTATCATCCAAATTTTCATCAATTTCAATCACTCTACTAATCTTTCAGTCATCTAGCAGCTGTTGGATCCATTTTTCATGTTCTTTTGTTGATTTTACTCTATTGCTCATTAACTGATCACCAACTGTAGCCCTGTCTTCTAGATCTTACACTCTCCCCACATTGGTTGCTTCTGCTACCCATACTTTCAACTGTTTTTAATTTCCTGTATTTGGAACTTTTTTGTGGAATTCCCATTCTTTTGTATGCTTGGCATTTGTTTTGCACCTTTCTTTAACTTCACTAGATTTTTATTAGTGTCTTCGCTAGACTCACTCATTATCTGTTTCAATTGAGTCATTAACCATTTAATTATATCCTCTTTGAATTTGGTAAGCACCTTATTGAACTGTTTTGTTACCTCCATCTATACCTTTTCAGATATTTTTGCTATGGGGCATATGGATCCCTCCACTTTGATGTTTCTTGGATTGACTTTGGGGGAGAAGAGAATTTTTAGAGCCATTTTATTACTTGTTTTCTATGCTAGAGTTTGTAATTTGTTTGGCCCAATTCTCAGTTCTCTGGGAATGGGCCACAGTATTATTTATGACCCACACCATCCAGATATTGGCATACACAGAAAACCAATTAACAACTATGTCACCTTGGTTATAGTAGTAAAATTAATGTTAATGATAGCATTAAACAAACGGAATAATGACAAACCCTAAGAACCTCTCATGAAATGCCCTTAACTGAAGCAAAGAGTTCTATGATTTTAATATAGACACTTAGACAACCCAAATACAGTCCTATAGTAAATCAGAACTCTAGCTTCTGCTGGATGTACTCAGTAGTATAAAAGCTCAAGCAGACAAGTTGACTAAATGCCATCACCTTCAGATTGACCTCCTCTGAAGGTCACATCCACCAAACCTGGCTTCCTATGGTTTTCCAAGCCTGAACTTGAGTTTTTCATGGAATCTCAGATGATATGCCTAGTTCTCACCCTGTTCAAGGTTGTCTCTCACTCAGTCTCTGCAGTAGGGTAACACTTCAGTCCTGGGGTAAAACTCTCCTCCAGGGTGTTTGTCTCATTCTTTATCACGTCAATTTTTTGGTTGTTACCTCTGGAACCCTGTGCTAAGGAGAACCAAGCTACAGAACTAGCTAGGATTTGGTAGTTTGACTTGTCTCCTCCACTTTTGTGCAGGGTGTGCGAGGTGACCAGTGGCAGCAGGACAAGTGTACAGTTATTGTTATTGTAATTTTTGTAGATATCTTATATCATGTTGAAAGAGTTTCTTTTCCTAGTTTGTCAAGGTTTTTATTTTTTAATCAGAGTATTGGATTTATCAAACATTTTTGTGCTTCTCTTGAGATGATCATGTAATTTTTGTTTTTATTATTTGATATAATGTATTATCTTTATTGGTTTTTATATAATAAACTAATCTTGTATTCCTGGGATAAATCCTACTTGGTGGTGGAGAGGTTGCTGCTGGATTTTTATACATATTTACAAAGACATTTATTACAAAGAATTGGTTCATGTAATTGTGCAGGGTAGCAAGTTTAAAATCTGCATCATAGGTTTGCAGTCTCCAGACACAGAACATCCAATAGCACAGTTCCCTATAAGCCAACAGGCTAGTGACTCAGGAAAGCTAATGATACCAATAAAGTCTGAAGAGAATCTGCCGGAGAATTCTTTTTTGTTCAAGCAGGCCAGATATTTTTTTGTCCTTTCCAGCTCTTTAACCACCTACATTATAGTGTTGGTTTTACTTTACTTAAAGCAATCTACTTTACATAAAGTTCATTGATTTAAATGATAATAACACCCTCCATGTAAACATGTAAAGTTAATCATCTCAAGAAGGGTGCAAGATTGAAAGTATAGGGATACCTGTATATCCATGTTTATTATGGTCTGATTCATAATAGCTGAGGGAAATAGCTTGGATGCCCATCAAAAGGTCAAGGGGTAAAGAAAATGTGTTGTATATGTTTTGAACTCATTCAGCCATAAAGAACAAAATCACATCATTCACATGAAAGCCAATGGAACTGAAGATCATGTTAAGTGAAATAAGACAGACTCAAGTGAAATATCCCCCTAGTATCCCCTCAAAAAAGTGAAATATCATGTTTTCTGTCAGATGGAGACAGGAAGAGAGAGACAGAGAGAGAGAGAGAGGGAGAGGAGGATGTGAAAATAGAAGGGATAATGTGAAATAGAAGACAGACTATTAGAGAAGAGGAAGGGGATCAGAGGACAGGGGAGTGGCAGGGTAAAAATGAACAAAGTACATCACATGCATGTACAAATATGCCATGAGATACTATTCTGCATAACTAATATGCACTAATAATTTTCAAAAACAAAGTCACAAGATATAAAATCAGCACACAAAATTCAATTGCCTTTTATATGCTTGCAATAAACTAAAAATTAAATTTAAAAAATTCTATTCACAATTGTGTCAAAATAGCAATAAATTTAACAAAGTACAAAACTTATACTCTAAAAACCATAAAATATTACTGAAAGAAATTAAAGAAAATTCACATAAACAAATAGGAAGGGAGAAAATATTTGCAAATCACATATCTGAAAAAAAATCAGGCCTGGGGATTTAGCTCAGTGGCATAAGCGCCTGCCTGGCAAGTGCGAGGTAGTGAGTTTGATCCCCGGTACCGCAAAAAAAAAAAAAAAAAAAATCACCCCCAGAATATATAAATAACACTTATACCACAAAAATGAAAGGATAAATAACCCAGTTTAAAAATGATGAAAGGAAGCTGGGCATGATGGTGTACTCCTGTAATCCCAGCGCTCGGGAGGCTGAGGCAGGCGGATTGTTGCAAGTTTGAGACCAGCCTGGACTACAAAGTGAGTTCAAGGTCAGCCTGAACTGCATAGTGAGACCCTGTCTCAAAAAAAAAAAAAAAGGATGAAAGGATCTAAATTAGCAATTCTCTAAGAAAAATATATAAATGGACAACAGACACATGGAAAGATGCTTAACTTTGTTAGTCCAAAGTGGATACAGTCAAAACCACAATGAAATACCATTTGCTTCAGATCTGGATTCAAAAAGTGAGACAATACCACATGTTGATAAGATGTGAAGAACTTGGAACTTTCACACACTGATGTTAGGAATGTAAAATGATGTGGCCACTTTGGGAGGCAATTTTGGAGTTCTTCAAATGATTAAATGTAGAGTTACCACAGGCATTTTATCTCTGTATACTTGTGAATATTACGTTTGTACCATGACTCAAGCATGAAAGACATCAATATAAATGTGTTGACTGAATAAATGCTGATAATTTAAGGTTATTAGATTTGTGTTTGTGTGCGTGTGTGGTACAGGGTATTGAATCTAAGGCCTTTGTACTGAGCTACATTCCAAGCATTTTTTATTTGTTTTTTTTATTTTTGAGACAGGGTTCTATAAATCCCTCAGGCTGGGGTCAAACTTTCAATCCCCTTGCCTCAGTGCTAGAATAACAGAATTGCACTATAATGCCTAACTTACAAGATTATTTTAAGCTTTCTTCATAATATGCCCCATGTAGCCTTGTTTGAATATAAAATAGTGCTCTCAACCTATCTTTCTGTTTCTTCTGAATTTGTTTATCAAAATAAGAAAATTAATCATGCAGGAAGAAGCATACTTAATAGAAGTGGGGGCTCCATCAAGTATATATTCCTGTTTGTAACTTTTTTACCACCTGAAGTATTAGTCTTTTGAAGCCTTATCTCTCAATTTTTGAGATACTAAATATAAATAATAAGATAGTTACTTTTCCTATCATGCCTAGATTTCTTATAAGCATAATTTCATTATGTACCAATACAAAATTTAGCTTCAGAAGGAAAACTAGCAGTATATATGATAGTATTAGAAAATTCAGTCAACTGAATCTAATTTTAGACAAGTAAAATTATAATTTTGTAATGTATAATTGACTAAATCTCAATTATTTTAAAAGAAAATGTAAATTTACATAGAACCTAGTATTTCACTGGTTTTACTACAGTGATAACATGTTATTACAGACATCATTTTTTAAACAAACAGAATATTCTCAGCTTTTAAAACAAAACATTTCCTCTAATGCCAGCATTTAATAACAATAATAACCAAAGTGTTCCTACTTTAGATTACTCATTATGATCAACTGTCTTCTTCTCTAACATACTGTATATCAGTAATGTATTTTTATGTCAATGAAACATAAATAGATCATTGGTGTGACTTACTATTCACAGCAGGAAAGAAACAATTCACTAATATGTTATAGAATGATTCATAAAAAAGAAATGACTTATAAGACTGATGGCAAAAAGTCAACTAACTTTCATTCCTCTTTGCATGGTCAACAGAGGATAACAATTATATTCTGCAATGCAAAACAGAAAAGAAAATTAAAAATTTTTTCTATTTAACAAAAAAGAAATTTCATGAAAAGGACTATAGGCTCATGATGAAGAAAGAATAATGCGTGGCTTTTAAGGCTGAATATTTTCTGGAGCTAATGTGCCTCCTCCAATGTCTTCGGTAATCAATTGCATTTCCAAGAATCTGAGATATTTTTGCCGACACTACATTGTATCAAACAAGGTATATATGCTTTATGAGCTATGATGCTATGAAAAGCCAGGCTACTCCTCAGAAAAAAAAAAGGTAAAACTTCAGTTTTGAACTTAGTGGGAAAAAATAAACTATGAATGAAAAGGCTCTTGTTTTAATCTCCTGACAGAAATACAAAGCAATTCTGAAAAGATCTTTCTAATCCACATTTCAACCATGCCATTTTGGCATAAAAGTAGCATTGTAATTTCTTAAAAACAAGTCATTTTAAGTAAATTTTTATCACAAAAGGATGAGAAATGAGGTTTATGGAGAAAAGATATATGCCGTGGCAAATTGTATATTGTTATGATTTATGAGTTATTTTTGAAATGCATGAAAGGGAAAGATGCTATCTCAAAATTTTATTTTTAAACTAAAATAAGATGCAGAAATCTATGCAAAATACAAACATTTTTGTTACACTTAGAAAATAGTGTAATATAGTTGTGTATGCTTGGAAAACCACTTACTGTGACTAAATTAACTGATAAACTATAGAGTAAATTTTAGAAACACTTGTGGCTCTTATACATTAACAATATTTTCAGTCTTTAGTTCATTCTCAAAAACTATAATTTATGCTTCAGTTTAAAAAATATATCATTCTAGATCCAGATTTTTAATTACAAAGGAAAGGCTTAGAAAAGATCTGGACAGAGTATCTAGCAATTTTTTCTAACATGAAAATACAAAGACTCATAAGATCTCAGAAAATTGCAACATATAGATTGCTACCTCCAAATATTATAATAATCATAACAAAAAAGCCATAATGGCTTAATAAATTAGGACCATTGGTGTTTAAAGTAGTACATCTTATAGTCGACTAATGGGCAACATTAATCCTCCATCATTTTACAAATATTTTTCTGTAAGAAATTTACTTGGGTCATTTAAGAAGACTGCATTAACTATCTCATTAGAGAAAAATATTTCTCCTTCACCATTTAAATTTAACATGTACTTAACTAAGATTCAGTATCTAATTCCAGAACACTCATTGGTTGATTTCTTTGAAGTCTGTGCAGAGGCCTCTCTATAAGGGAAGTTGCCTTCAGAGTATTGATATACATGCAGTAAAGTTGAGTACAACAGAGAAAGTACACCCAACTTCTCAGAGTTCTATGAGGTGCCATGATGTTTCTGTGGTCTTTCTAGCTGGTTTTAGGTCCAAACCACCTCCACAAGAAATGAACACCTGTTTTGAAAGTGTTATGGGGGGGGCGCTGATAAAGTGATAAGTATACATTTATGATAAGATTTTACAGTTTTAAATAACACTATGTGTTTCCTAGGGTTCTTTGAACTCTTACATGGGTACCATGTCCCATGTTCTGAACGGAATTAAGATTTCAGAATTCTTACATACAATTTAAGAATTTTAAAACTTAAACTGTGTTCCTTTATCATTTCTGAATCCATTGCCAAATTACAATCTAACCTTCACATTTTTCCTTAGATCTTATTGATCACACAAGAAAGTGAATAGTACAAATATTTAATAAATTCAACTACTGGTAGAAACTTTGTTATATTTGTCTTTATGTGACTAAGATAAATAATCTGAAAAGAAATTTTTATAAAAATGTTTTAGTGGGAAGAGGCTGGAGCAGTAAACAGCAGGAAATCAGAGCCACTGACACTTGTAATCCAAGTACTAGAATATAACAACTTGCGGAAGAAAAGAAGGAGGGAAATGGATCCCTAGGACCCAAGGAAGATCTGAAGGGAGAGTTGGAACTCACAGGAAAAGTAAAGAGGCAGACCTCAACACAGAAAAAGGAGGTAGCAAACTATACTTTCTGACTCCCAGCTTGTGGTGAGAGTCATCTGGTGACAGGCTTGACTACAGAAACACAGGGAGGGTAGGTGACTTCAGAGGCCTTGGGGAGAAAGAGGCATCAGTGGAATGGAGCAGTGGATGCACTTCATCAGAAGCCATATTAAGGAGGGGCCACCTACTCAGCACTTGGAGCAGCTTTGGAGGGCGGTGTTATCTTGGGGTTCCCAGTGACTGGGTAAGGCACAACTGTGGGAGACACCCAGGGTCAGAAAGCCAAGGTCGGATTGGCAAGAGACACCCAGAGTGTTGAAGGCTCGAATACTCTCGTTTCCAAGCCCAAAACCAGAGGCCAGAATCAGTTTAAACTTCTGTGGAGCTGGAGAGCACCAGAATTGGCACCCTACACTATTTCTACTACAGGCTTGCTGGGATCATCAAGCACATATATGAGCTCTCTGCCTCCTTTTTCTACCACTGACAGTGGAGACATACTGTGAACTGGACACTGCCACAAAACTGTAGATGCCAGAAGAAAACCACAGACTTGAAATTACAGAGAAATCTCTCACACTCTTTCTCTCTCCTCTCTCTCTTTTTATTTTGGTTTATTTTTTATTTTTTTCTTGACTGTTTTTTTTTTCATGACTGTGGACACTGTTTTACATTGTTTTGTTCTTGTTTTTGTTTTTTCCTTCTCTCTTTTCTTCCTGTCTTTTTCATCAGTTTCTGAAACTTTGGGTAATCTTTCCATTGTCCTTCAGCCTTGCTTTTAATCTCTTTGATTTCTTTTGTCTATTTTTTCTCATCCCTTTAAATTTTCTCCCCTGAGGTTAAAACTGCTCTATTGGGTGGGTATTTACTGTATATAATGTTATGATTTGTTTTAGATTTTGTTATGTAACTATACATCTTGTGTCTATTGTTAAAAGTGGCAAATTAAGTTACCACATTTTCTAGACTGTTTGATGCTATTGTTATTACCCAAGGTGACATAGTTGTTGTGATCAGTTGTTTGTCCTTGTATGCCAATTTCAAAATTGTCTGGGTATCATAAACAATACCATAGTCCAGTGCCAAAGAGCTGGGTGATAGACCAAATAGGCAGCAACTTCTCATCACTTATAAGTTGAAGAAGTATCTTGGGACAGATTCAAAAGCCAAAAGCCACCTATATCTAGAAACATCTCATAAAGTAGTCATTTCCTAAGGAGGTCTCAATACTAGTAATAAAAGTAACTACCATAAGTAATTTACAAGTATCAACAGAGAAAACAAATTTTTAAAAATAGAAAAATGAGAAGACACAAAAGCAAGATACAAACCCAGACTTTCAGCTTGCACAAACCAAATCCCAGGAGCCACTGAGGTAAAGGAAATCAAAAGCCACCCACATGAACCAGTGAAAGAAAAAAAATGATACCAGTGAAAGAAAAAAATGATACCAGTGAAAGAAAAAAAGCAGATGAATGAGTCTCTAGAAAAAAATCAGTAATAATTTCACAAGTAGCTAAAGAAATGACCATAATAAAGGACATGGTTAGTGAATCTAGAGTAGATACAGATTAAAAAGAAAATAGAGGAGCTTAGAAAAGTGATAGAAACCTTGAATGCTCAACATAGAAAAGAACTGGGTTCCACAAAACAAATTCAAACGAATATCTAGGAAATTAAAAATTCTATTGAAAGTATAAACAGCAGAGTCAATCAATGTGAGGAGCAAAAACAGGCTTGTGGTTAGTGATTACTGAATGAAAGACTTTTTGGAAATAGTAAAGAATTATGAAAAAAATCAATCCAACAGCTGCTAAGTGATGCAAAAAAGAATAACATAAGATTAATCAGAATAAATGATAAATCAGAAGATAGCATAAAGGTCATATAAAAACAAAAAAACCTGTTCACAGAAGCAATAGCAAAAAACTCCCCAAGCATGGAAAAAGAGCTTGACATATAGAAAAGTGAGGAATACAGAATTCCAACTAGCCATGATCAGAAAAAACTATACCAAGGTATATAGTATATGTGTTGCCAAAGCAATCACCACCATTACATATAATAGGAATTATTAGAGAAATTAAACACAAGAACAGAATGTTAAAAGCTGTTAGAAAAAAGAAAAAAGAAAAAAAATCACCTATAAAGGAAAGCATATCAGAATCACAGGAGACTTCTCAACACAAACACTTAAGTGAAAAAGAACTTGAAGTATTTCAAGCCCTAAAATAAAATGATCTTCAACCCATATTGATGTACCCTATAAAATTATCTTTCAAATTTGATGGAGAAATAAGATACTTCCATGATACAAAAACCAGAAGAAATTCATGGTCACTAAACCACCATTACAAAAAGTTCTGAAGTATATTGTAGAAAAAGACAGTGAAGACAACAATTCCATGAATCCAAATAGAATAAATCCACTAGGCAAGGCAAGCAATTAAAAAGAGATGAAAGAAAGGAATGAATAATATGACAAGGATAAGTCGATACATACCAGTTATAATCATCAGTGTAAAGGTCTCAATTCACCAATTGAAAGAAACAAATTGACAGAATATATTAAGAAACAAGGTCCAACAACACACTGCATTGAAGAAGCTGAAATACATGTAACTCAAAAAGAAACTCAGACCGAAATTCAAAGGTTGAAATACAATACTCCATGTGACAGGAACCCAGGAAAAAAAGGCAAAGGTGGCTATTTTATTTGCAGACAAAATGAATTTTAAGCCAAGACAATCAGAAGAGACAAAGACGGTCACTACATACTTACCAAGGTAACAATCAAACAGGAAGAGATAATAACCATAAATATATATGCACCAAATATCACTGCAAACAATTGTATAAAACAAACACTAATAGATATGAAAAATCAGATAAGCACTAATACAATTGTAATGGGAGATCTCAATACCCCACTACCACAAATAGACAGATCAACTAGACAAAAAAATCAACAAAGAAATATCAGAGTTGAACCAAACCTTCAAACAAATGGACTTAGTAGATATCTACAGAGTGTTCCACACCACAACAGAATATACATTCTTCTCGGTTATACACTGGACTTTCTCCAAAATAGACCACATTCTAGCTTATAGGACCTCCTTAAGTAAATGCAAAGGAGTTGAAATTATCTTATGCATATTATCAGATCATAATGCAATGAAATTGGAAATCAATGGCAAAAAAACCCTTGAGAACTGCATAAACACATGGAAATTAAATAACACCTTCCTGAATAATCAGTGAATCACAGATGAAATTAAAGAAGAAATTAGACAGTTTCTATAATTAATAATGCCAGTACAACTTACCAGAAGTTACAGGATGCAATGACAGCAGTCATACAAGGGAAGTTACAGGATGCAATGACAGCAGTCATACAAGGGAACAGTGAGTTCATATAAATAAAATCAGGATAGAAAAAAGATGGCAGATTGATAGGTAGCATAGTAGAGAGCTTCTCTGAGAAAAACAACTCAGATGCTAGAATTTAACACCATGGAGAAGACCAGACTAAAGGAGAGGGATTCTCATGACCCAGGGAGAAACTGAGGAAATCGAAAGAAAAAAAAGCATGGATGGAGGGCTGGAGCTGGTCTTGAGCTGTGCTGGGCAGAGGGCTGGAGCTGGACATGCTCCCATCGGACTCAGTCCAGCACTGTGCTGGGCATGTCTTAGAGTTGGGTGACTCACAATTGAGCTGAGGTCACGGTCCTGAAGAGATTGGGGTTGGTGAGCCTGACACCCTTGGCGGGAGGAGGCACCGCAACAGGGAGTGGAACCAGTGAGGTGAGCTGCACTGACCCGTGGTGAGTGCTGGGAACTGGGCCCCATAGAGGGGGCGACCAGCTTGACGACATATTGATGTTGGGTAGGACAGCCCTGAACTGGCAACTGCAGTGGTGTCAGTCAGCTGCTCCTAGCCCAAAGTGGACTGGTGGGATCTGCTTGGGCTGGGTCACACTCCTGGTTGGGACCCAATAACCAGGGATGAAACTGTCCCGAACCTGTGACACACGGGGCACAGACTAATGTGCTGAAGGCACTCACTGGTTGACTGGGTCAGAGGAGAGGGGCCAGCCCACATTGCCCCTGTGTGCACTTCACAGAGCAACAGCAAACTAGAGAGGTCAGCAATCCTGTAGCCAGTATACTCCAGAAAAACTGTAAGCAATACAGAAAGGACCTGAGACCTCCACCATATACCTGTCTGAAGAAACCAGAAACATGACAAGACAAAGAAACAAGAAAAAGCTTCCAGCCACTGACCCAGGGAAAATAAGTCCAGGGGAGGTAAACACAGAAGAGATCAAGGAAAGCAAACATGCAATATTGGACACGGCCTCAACGGAAATAAAGGAATACTTCCATGACTTCATCGACGAACTTAAATCTGAAATTCTAACTCAAGTGAAGTAAGATATAAGAAGATTAATAAAAGAAATGCTAAGCACTTCTTAAGAGGACACAGATGTAAGAATGGAGGAACACAGAAAAAGGAGAAAAACCTTTGATGAAGAAAATAAACAAAATCTAGAATACATGAAACAGATCCAAAGAGAATACCAGGAAATAAAAACTCCATTTAAAGCTGGCAAAATTCCTTGACAGAAACTAAAGACAGACTTCAAAACTTATGAATAAAAAACCTGAGTGAAGAAGCAGGGGCAAATACAAAGAAATAAAAAGGCTATTCACAGAAATAATTAAGGAAAACTTCCCAAGCATAGGAAAAAGAAATGATATTCTGATATATGAGGCATACAGAGCCAGCCAGCTACAACCAAAACAGATCTACACCCAGACATAATAATCAAGATCCCAGAAATTCATCACAAGAACAGAATATTAAAGAGAAAAGAAACAGATCACCTATAAAGGAAAACCCATCAAAGTCACAACAGACTTCTCAACACAAACTATCAAATCACAAAGAGCTTGGAGTGAAGTATTGTAAGCCCCGAAAGAAAATAACCTCCAACCCAGATTGATGTACCCTGCAAAACTATCTTTCAAAATTAATGGAGAAACAAGATATTTCCATGACAAAGAGGAACTGGGGGAGTTCGTGACCACCAATCCAACCCTATGAAAAATACTGAAAGACATTCTAGAGAGAGAGAAGAAAATTATCAGGATTCCAGGAACAATGGCAGAAAAGCCTCAATAAAAGAGGCAGACAGTGGAATGAAGGAGAAAAATAAACAACAAGACAGAAAAATAGCATAGCAGAGATGAGGCAGAGAAGATTGGCTATAATCTCTAACATGGATGGCCTGAATACATTAACAAAAAGAAACACAGGCAGAGTAGATCAGGAGATAGGGTCCACTGAGATGCTCTGAATAGGAAATACAATCAACCTGAAAGAGGGTTAATGAATAACCCGAAGTCAAAGGTGAGAATACAATGCTCTGTGTGACAGGGAACCAGAGAGAAATAGGGATGGCTCATCCAGCAGCTGCAGATAGGTTGGAAACCCATGACACTTTTGTGCAGCGGAGAACTACTCAGCTATAAGGAAGGAAAACTGTGAGGCTTTAGTAAGTAAAGAAATACAGCTCATGATCAAGCTCATGATAAAAAGGTTCAGAAACACTTTGGTAGATAGCAGGTTGCCTCCCTAATCTAAAAACTAAAGGAGTTAGTGGAACCCAAAATGTACAAAGCACCCTGAGAAAGTGAAAGGGTAGGAATTGTCTAAAAAAGGAAGGCAGAGGACATTATTAATAGTGTATCAGGATTTAAAAGCCACATTATTCTCATTGCTCTGTTTAGTTTGATTTTATTCTGTTCCAGTCTGTCTACTTGTACTAGATTTGAAAGCACAGACAGCTACCCCCCAAAATAGCAGGATACACTATGGCAACTATCCTTAATTTCCTATTAACTCAAACTGAAGCCCTGTATTACTTATACTGTCTTACTATGACTGATCTTATTTGAATCTGGTTAGAGTACTATTTTGTATTGACAGATGTTATTCAAAGCTGTTATGATTGATAGTATCAAATCTGAGAGTAGAGGCAACTATTCTGAAGATGACAATATTCAACAGGATACTCATTCCAGTTGGATTATTAACTGCTTTTGAAGTCATATAATGTCTCCAATGTTTTGCTTTTATTAATATTGCTATGTACTGCTATGTCCAATTATACTATGCCTGATGATATAGACAATTCTATTGAAAATAACAAGAGACATCATAGTAACTACTGTAGATCACCTAGTATTGTGGTTCTATATGACTTTTTTGTTTCGTGTTTTTTTAGGAATTTGTTGTCTTGTTTAGATTTGTTTTTTCCTCTAATACAGAAAGAATAGGTACACATGTAGAGATTAATACATGCATAGAACTTCTAAACAGTTTACAAGAATAGATTATAGTTATTGTAAAAAAAAGAGAGGAAAAAGTATTCTAGAGGATATAACTGCATGTATGTTTAAGTGTGTAACATTGATAACCACATTACTAAGTTTTTGTTTGATAGGTGAACAGAACTGTTTGCAGTCTCACTTTTAAATGTCCACTTTGTATGCTTTACTTATGTAACTTGAACAACTGCTTTTAAGAGGAAAATATGTAATCATCAACTAGTGATTTCTTACTTTTTAAAAAATTATTGTATTATTTCTACCCTCTTTCTGTTTTGTTTTTCTTTAAAAAAACAAATAAATAAACTCATGCTTAAACCCCAAGCTTCTAAAAAAAGACTAAGTTTAGCTCAAAACTTGTACAAGGGGGAAGTCATGGGCCATAGGGAGGAGAAACAAGAAGCCAACCCCTTCCTGTGAGTCAGTGGCAGCCATGTGAACCACTACAAAGAGAAACAAGAAGCCAATTCCTTCCTGTTAGCCAGCAGCAGTATCAGATTATGGGGAGGAGAAACAAGACAACCCCTTCCTGTGAGCCAGGTGGTGCATGGACTGGGAGACAAGAAGAGCTGAGCCCTCACCCCCTATAAGCAACTGACTAATCCAGAGAAACACAGGCTAGGATGATAGCTACTGAGGTAGAAAAAAACAACTTAATACTTATAGTGTCCAGTATTTGATTGACTTTGCAGGCCTAAGGCCAGTGGTCTTAGCATCTGTTTGAAGGATAACAATATACAATATATTTTATTCTAAAAGTAGTAGCCACTGTTAATTCCCTATTATCCTGTTTTAAAGTTCTGTATTGTTTTTATTTTTGTTTGGTTTGGTTTCATTCTGTTTTGTTTTGTTGGATTTTATTATATCTGATGACATGGGCAGCTATTTCAAAGATATCAAGATATGGTAGCCATTGTTCATTTCCCGTTATCTTGTTTTGAAGTCCTGTATTGTTTTCATTGTTTTGTTTTGATTGGTTTTATTCTGTTCTATTTTGTTTGATTTTATTATGTCTGACAGTATGAGCAGCTATTTTTAAGATAACGAGGCATTATGGTAGTCATTGTTGATTTTATATTATCTTGTTTTGAAGTCCTATATCACTTTCACTGTTTTGTTTAGAAAAAAAATTATGCAAGGGAGGAAATTATAAAGATCAGAGCAGAAATTAATGCAATGAAGACTAAGAAAACAATACAAATAATCAATGAATCAAAGAGTTGCTTCTTTGAAAGAGCAAACAAAATCAAGAAACCCTTAGCCAATCTCATTTTAAAAAAGGAAAGAAAACATTCAAATACAGGCAATTAGGAATGAAAAGAGTGAAATCACCATAGATATTGCAGAAATCTAAAAGGTGCTCAATAGCTACTTCAAGAACCTGTACTCTAATAAGATGGAAAATGCAGAAGAGTATCTAAGTTCCTAGATACATATAAATTACAAAAGCTGAATCAAGAAGACATAAAAATTCTTAAAAACCCAGTATCAGTCAATGAAATTGAAAAGTAATTTAAAAACTACCAACAGAGAGCTGGGGATTTAGCTCAGTGGCATGAGCACCTAATTGGCAAGTGCAAGGTCATGAGTTTGATCCCTGGTACCAAAAAAACAACAACAACAACAAAAGAAAACTACCACAACAAAGAAAAGTTCAGTTCTTGATGGATTTACCACTGAATTCTACAAGAAATTTAGAGAAAATTTAATGCCACTACTCCTCAAAATCTTTGATGAAATTGAAAAGAAAGAAATACTCCCAAACACATTCCTGGAAGCAAGCCTTACCCTAACACCAAACCAGAGAAGGATCCAGCCAAAAAAGTAAACTACAGACCAATCTCCTTAGTGAACATATATGCAAAAATCCTCAACAAGATATTGGCAAACAGAAAGCAACAGATCATGAGGAAGATTATGCATTATGACCAACTAGGATTCATCCCAGTGATGCAGGAGTGATTCAATGTATGCAAATCAATAAATGTAATATATGACATCAACAGAACTAAAGATAAAAACCACATGATTATCTCAATAGACACAGAAAAAACACTTGACAAAGTCCTACACTCATTCATGATAACAACCCTAAAGAAAATTAAAATAGAAAGTCTTTATCTCAATGTGATAAAAGTCATCTATGACAAACCAATAGCCAACATCATGCAAAATGGTCAAAAACTAAAAGCTTTCATTCTAAAATCAGAAGCAAGATGAGGACATCCACTATCACCACTCCTGTTCGATACAGTTCTGGAAACATCAGCCAGAAAAAAATTAGACAAGAGGAAGAAATAAAAGGAATAAGGGTAGGAAAGGAAGTGAAATTATCATTATTTGTGGTTGACATAATACTCTGCAGAGGAAACCCAAAAAAACTTCAGCAAAAGATTTCTAGATTTAATAACCAAATTCAGTAACATAGCAGGATACAAAGTCAAAATTCAAAAATCAATAGCATTCCTGAAAAAGCTGGGAAGATGGCAGATCAATAAGCAGCAAAGTAAAAGGCCTCTCTGAGAGAAACAACTCAGATGCTGCAACATAGCATCCTGGAGAAGACCAGACAGAAGGAGATGGATCCTCTTGACACAGGAAGAAATTAAAATGTAAAAAAAGTTCATCAAATACTTCAGGACTACAACTGAAACAGCTAAAAATTACAGGACACAGCGTTTTCAAGGTGACTCGCCAAGTTTGCACCAGCTTGAATCCACACTGGCCAGCAGAGCCACCCAAACTCGTTCCCACCGCCACTCACAGGAAGCACAGCAGCGTTGAAGTCGGGGGTTGGTGAGCCCAACAGAGAGCGGAGCCGGTGAAGGGACCTCCATTAATCCACAGTCAGTGCTGGGAATGAGACCCCCCCTCACAGGAAGGGCGCAATCAAATGGGTGACATGTTGGAATTAGGCAGAAGGAGCCTGAACTGGGAGAAACAATGACTTCATTTGGTTCCTCCCTCCCCAGAGCATATTGGTGGGATTTGCTTGGACTGGGCTGCGCCCCTGGCCAGGACCCAGTGAGGCAACCCAAATCAATTCCCTGAGCCTAGCACGCACTAACCGGGTGAGGGCCCCTGAAGTTTGGCTGGCCCGGTGGGGAGGGGCAGGCATACACAGTGACACCTTACTTACACCTCAGTGACAAGAGCAGCCAGAAGAGGGCAGAGTTCCCTGGCCAGCCTGCTTTGGAGGAAACGTGGCCAACAGGGAAGGGGGCTGGGACCTACACTGTAACCTATGTGGAGGAAGCCAGGGCCATGACAGGAGAGAGAGGCAGGAGGAGGCCCCCAGCCCAGAACCCTGAGAACCCTGATCCAGAAGAGGGAAAAACAAGGGAGACTGAGGGCGGCAAACACACAACATCAGACATGGCTTCAATGAACATTAAGAGATATCTTAGGGACCTTGTAGATGAGCTCAAAACTGAAATATTAAATCAGGCAAAGCAAGATATGAGTAGAGTAATAAAAGAAATGCTCTCAGGAAGCATCTCTCAGGATGATACAGACAGAAGAAGGGAGGAACACCAAAAAAGGATAGAAACATTCGATAAAGAATATAAAGAAAATATAGAATACATGAAGCAGATTCAGAGACTACCAGGAAATTAAAAACTCCTTTGAAAGCTGGCAAAATGCCTTAAAAGAAACTAAGGATAGACTATCAAAACTTGAAGACAAGTTGGCAGTGTGTGATCATGAAAAGAAAGATCTCTTAAAAATAACAAGGAAACAGGCAGTAACAATACAAAGGCTAGAAGATGACAAGAGAATCTACAATTTAAGAATAAGAAACGTGAACAAAGAAGCAGGAATACGTACAGGCAAATTAAAAAGGCTATTCACGGAAATAATTAAGGAAAACTTCCCAAGCATGGGAAAAGAAA
Organism: Hydrochoerus hydrochaeris; assembly: GCA_004027455.1. Classification (NCBI taxonomy): domain Eukaryota; kingdom Metazoa; phylum Chordata; class Mammalia; order Rodentia; family Hydrochaeridae; genus Hydrochoerus; species Hydrochoerus hydrochaeris. The sequence goes on from PVLA01004840.1 coordinate 149,369, forward strand.
ATGACATTCAGTTGTGTGAGGCACACAGAACTCTAAACACCTACAACCAAAACAGATCTACACCCAGGCATATAATAATCAAGATGCCAGAAATTCAATATAAAAACAGAATATTAAAAGCCACCAGAGAAAAGAAACAGATTACCTATAAAGGTAAGCCCACCAGAATCATGGCTGACTTCTCAACACAGACCATCAGATCAAGACAAGCTTGGAGTGAAGTCTTCCAAGTCCTGAAGGAAGGTGGCCTCCAGCCCAGATTGATGTACCCTGCAAAACTGTCACTAGAAATTAATGGAGAAACAAGACTGCTTCCATGACAAAGAGGAACTGGGCGAGTTTGTGACCACCAATCCAACCCTGCAGAGAATACTGAAAGACATTCTAGAGAGAGAGAAAAAAATACCAGGATTTTAGGAACAGTGGCAGAAAGGCCTCAATGAGTGGGGCAGGCAGTAGAATGAAGGAGAAAAGTAGACAAACAAAGGCAGAAAAAGAGCATAGCAGAAATGAGGCAGAGAAGGATGGCTAGAATCTCTAACACAGATGGCCTTGATATGCTATATTGTTAATAGCGCACCAGGATTTAAAACCCACATTACTCACACTACTCTGCTTAGATGTATTATATTCTGTTCCAGTCATTCTACCTGTACTAGATTTGAGGGCACAGACAGTAATCCCAAAAATAACAGGATATAGTATGGTAATCATCCTTAATTCTTATTAACTTAATCTAAAGCTCTGTAAAATCTACACTGTTTTACCATGATTGATCATAATGGAATCTGGTTTGTTGGACCACTGTTTTGTATTGATAGATTTTATTCAAAGCTGTTATGATTGATAGTATCAAGTCTGAGAGTATAGGCAACTGCACTTAAGATGACAAGATCCACTAGAATATCCACTCTGGCTTGATTATTACCTGCCTTTGAAGTTTTATACTGTCTACAATATTTTATTTTTACTAATATTGTTATTTACTGCTATACTCAATCATACTGCTATATTCAATTATGCCTGATGATATAGACATTCTATTGAAGATAATACCAAACAACACAGTAATCATTGTAGATCACCCTGTACTGTGGTTTTATACGACTTTTTGGTTCCATGTTTTTATAGGAATTTGTTTTGTTTTGTCTTGCTAAGTTTTGTTTTTCCCTCTAATACAGAAAGGATAGAAATACATGCAGAGATGCATGCATGTGTAGCTGTCTACACTCTCACTGTTTGACTATTTGCTTTGTATGCTTTAATTTTGTAACTTGAGCAACTATTTCTAAGAGGACAATATGTAATTTATTAACTAGTGATTTCTTATTGTTTATCTTTTTTTTTTGGAATTCTGTATTACCTCTACCCTTTACATGCTTTTGTTTCTCTTTAAATAAAATTTTTTTTAAAAATCAAAGAAAAAAAAAAGACTCCAAGTGGTTGGCCAACTCAGAAGGGTGGGACCAGACTGCCCTACCCCTGCTTGTACTCCAGCAGTCACCAGCAGACTGGGGAGGGCAGCAATCCTTAGGCAGCACACTTCAGAATAACTGTAACCAATACAGGAAGTGCTGAGGACTCCCACTATCCACCTGTCTGTCAGAAACCAGAAACATGACAAGAGGAAGAAACAAAAGGAAGTCTCCAGCCTCCCACCTAAGCAGTACTGGCCCTGGAGAGGTGAACCAAGAAGAGATCAGGGGTTGCATACCTGCAGTTTCTGAAGAAACAGCATCTGACATAAAGAAATATCTTTGTGAAATTATAAATGAACTCAAAATAGAAATACTAATACAAGTAAAGGAAGATATAAGAAAAATAATAAAATTTTTAAAAAAGAAAAATAATAAAAAGAAATGCTAAGCACCTCTCAAGAAGACACAGATAGAAGAATGGAGGAGCATAGAAAAAGGGGAACCTTTGATGAAGAATATTTTAAAAATCTAGAATACATGAAACAGATTCAAAGAGATTACCGGGAAATCAAACTCCATTGAAAGTTGGCAAAACTGCTTGAAAGAAACTAAAGATAGACTATCAAACCTGGAAGACAGGTTTGCAACTTGTGACCGTGAAAGGAAAGATCTCTTAAAAATAACAAAGAACCAAGAAGTAACAATACAAAGGCTAGAAGATGACAAGAGGATCTATAACTTAAGAATAAAAAATGTGAGTGAAGAAGCAGGGGAAAACATAAATGAATTACAAAGGCTATTTATAGAAATAACTAAAGAAAACTTCCCAAACATAGGAAAAAGAAATGATATTCAGATATATGAGGCATACAGCACTCCAGCCAGCTATAACCAAAATAGATCTACACCCAGACATATAATAATCAAGATCCCAGAAATTCAAGATAAGAACAGAATATTAAAAGCTGTCAGAGAAAAGAAACAGATCACCTATAAAGGAAAACCCATCAGAATCACGGCAGACTTCTTGACATAGACCATCAAATCAAGAAGAGCTTGGAGTGAAGTACTCTAAGCCCTAAAAGAAAATAACCTCCAACCCAGATTGATGTACCCTGCAAAATTATCTCAAAATTAATGGAGAAACAAGACGTTTCCATGACAAAGAGAAACTGGGGGAGTTCATGACCTCCAATTCAATCCTACAAAAAATACTGAAGGACATTCTGGAGAGAAAAAAAAAAAAAAAAAGACCATGGCTTCAGGAACAGCGGCAGAGGGGGGCTCACTGAATGGGGCAGACATTGGAATGAAAGGGAAAGTAGACAAAAAAATGATAGAAAAATGGCATGGCAGAGATGAGGCAGAAAAGAATGGCCATAATTGCTAACATGGATGGCCTGGATACACTAATAAAAAGAAACACAGGCAGAGTGGATCAGGAGATAGGGTCCATCAAGATGCTCTATATAAGAAATATAATTAACCTGAAAGAAGGTTTATGGACTGAAAGTCAAAGATGAGAAAATAATGCTCTATATGACAGGGAACCAGAAAAAAGTGGGGGTAGCTCACCCTTCAGCTGCAGATTGGTTGGAAAGACATAACACTTTTATACACTGGAGAACTACTCAGCTATAAGGAAGGAAAACCTTGAGGCTTTTGTAGGTAAATGGATACAAGTTGAGATCAAACTCAGGGGTAAAAAGGTTCAGAACCACTTAGGTAAATAATGGGTTGCCTCCCTAATCTAAAAAATAAAGGAGTTAATGGGATACAAAATGTACAATGCACCCTGTGAAAGTGAAAGGGGAGGAACTGTCTAAAAAGGGAAGGCAGAGGACATTGTTAATCTTGTATCAGGATTTGAAACCCATATTGTTTTCATCACTCTATTTAGTTTGGTTATATTCTGTTCCAGTTTGTCTACTTGTACTAGATTTCATGGCATGGACAGCTATTTCAAAGATAGCAGGATATACTAAGGTAACCATTTTAAATTTCCTATTAAGTTAATCTGAAGTCCTGTATTGCTTTCTCTGTCTTGTTTTGACTGATTTTATTTGAATCTGTTTTGTTTGATCACTGTCTTGTCTTGACTGATTTTATTTGAATCTGCTATGTTTGATAGTATCAAGTCTGAGAGTATAGGCAACTACTCTGAAGACAATAAGATTCACTATGATATCCATTCTGGTTTGACTATTACCTTGTTTTGAAGTCCTATAATATCTCCAATGTTTTGTTTTTATTGATTTTGTTCTGTACTTCTAGGTTCAATTTTATTGTGCCTAATGATATGGGCAATTCTATTGAATATAACAAGAGACATCATGGTAACCATTGTAGATCACCTTGAATTTTGGTTTTAAGTCATGTACTATGTCCATCCTTTTGTTTTGATTGACCCCATTTTGTTTTTTCTCATTTGGTTTTATTCTCATAAAAAAATATATATGTATGTATTTGTACAGGTACAAATTCCCTATGATGAATATGACCATTATATATATCTAATATGTATGAATAAACTTAAATTTTAAAAAATTTGGGACTTTGGGCACTGGAGAACAGACAGCCTACTTGCCACCCTGGTGAGCAGCTGGGGGCCTGGCAAGCCACTGGCACACCAGGGCGGGACCTATCAGCGATTCCTGAACTCTGCATCATGTTGGAACTTTGGGCGCTGGAGAACAGGCGGCCTGCTCGCCACCCTGTTGAGCAGCTGGCAGTCTGGCAAGCCACTGGCACACCAGGGCGAGAACTATCAGCGACTCCTAAGTTCTGCATCATGTTGGAACTTTGGGTTCTGGGAGAACAGGCGGCCTACTCGCCGCCCTGGTAAGCAGCTGGGGCCCTGCCAGTGCGCGGGCTAAGAATCAGACATTGATCCATATCCCCCCATCCCCTGTTAGCAAGTAGGCACCAGCGGTCTGAATATTTTTTGGAAGATGAATGTATACAGCATGGCAAGTAAGGGGGATTTCCTTCTACCATCTCCTTGAAGTCAAATATTTTTATCACTGTTTTGCTCAGTTTTGATTAATGTTACTGCTTTGTTCAATGTTGTTTTTGAAAGTTCGATATTTCCTTCCATTTTCCTCTGCCTGATTGGGGGAACAGCTAATGTGAACAAAATGAGCTGTACTATTAAGCCCATTGCTGTGTCCTGGTGACCTGCTCTGTGGTAGTTTTATTGCAGTGGGGTTGCATGGGTTTGTTCTGTCTTGTTCTGCTGTATTTTGCTACCTTCAAAAAAAAAAAAAAGTAGATAAAAAAGTAACAAACTACCTCCAAAAATCTCCCAACTCCACCAAAGCTGATCCATGGATCATGGATGAGGAGAAACTCAAATTATATAACAGAATTATATAAGGTGATTAAAAGTATATAACAACAACAAAACAAGTCAGTAAGGTACTGAGCAACCTGAAACAGGATATAACTAAGCAGATAATGGACTTAAAAAGTAAAAAGAAGAAAAGAAAGTGCTCTAGAGGATATGGCTGCATGTATGTTAAGTGTGTAGGATTGATAACCATGTTGCTAAGTTGTTACTGGATCATTGAACTTCTTTGCAGTCTCACTGTTGAATGTCCACTTTGTATGCTTTAATTTTGTAACTTTAACAACTAGGTCTAAGAAGACAATATGTAATTTATCAACTAGTGATTTCTTACTGCTTTTTTTTTCTGAAATTCTGTATTGTTTCTACCCCTTTTTCTGTTTTGCTTTTTTTTTCTCTTTAAATAAAATTTTTAAAAAAAAATTTGGTAATTTAGAAAACCTGGTACCAAAAATATCTTTCACTAGAGAAAGGCTCTAGGGTTTAGTTCTATCACTGAACTATAATAGCATTCTCTCAATCACCACGATTGAATTTTGAGTTATCAATCAATGATTTGAGTGAAAGATGGCACAATTGGAGAAACTGCCAAAGGTTAAATATGTTTTAATATATTTATAACACCACTCAAAGTTAGTATATTTCTGAACACGCATGTCAGTTTTTCCCTTTGTGTGTTGCAGAAAAATTGTTTTCACTACTGAACAAGCAACTTCTTTTGGAATCATTTCTTTAGATTTATTCATTTATCAACTTTAATCTTTTGGGGAATTAATTCATCTAAGATTTTGCTGATACAAACTATAAGATCATTCATATTGTCCATATCAAGTTTAAGCTTTATCTTTTGTTCTCCCCAGTAAGAAATCTAATGATTTGCTGTTTTACTCTGATTTGCTATACAATACTCCATTGTGTTCACACTGTATAGTTCTGTGTGAATCAATCACAGCCTTTTTCCCCCCATTCAACCTTGGCTATTCAAAGAATAGTATCATAGCTCATTTCCATTACTGTTGATGAGCATGAGTAGTATTATAAATATATGAAAAATATTATATAGGTATTCATATATACAAAATACTCCTACACATTTATAAACACATATAAAGCTTTTTGTTGAAGTATAACATATAGAGAGATGCAGGTGCCAGAATAGTATGACTTTTCACATACAAACTCAAACTTGTGACCCCTCTCAGTCATCACAACTAGCTTGACTTTATTTTTTTGTAGTCCTGGGTATTGAATCCAGGGCCTTGGCCTTTTACACCAGACTATGTCCCCAGATCTTGCCCTTTTTGTTTTTATTTTATTTTGAAACTGGGTCTCACTGAGTTTCTAAATTGTCCAGGTCAGGCTCAAAGTTTTGATTCTCCTACCTCTCTAGAGTGTTGGAATCACAGGCATTTGCCACTAAACCTGAATTTATCCTGATTTTAAACAGCATAAGTAAGTTTTGTCTATTTTTGTATACTGTATAAATGAAATATTGTGAAACAAACAAAAAAAATCAATAGGATCATGTTGGAACTTTGGGCGCTGGGAGAACGAGCAACCTACTCGGCGCCCTAGTAAACAGCTGGGGGCCTAGCAAGCCACCGGCGCACCAGGGCGAGAACTATCAACGATTCCAGAGCTCTGCATCATGTTGGAACTTTGGGCACTGGGAGAACAGGCAGCCTACTTGCCGCCCTGGTAAGCAGCTGGGGGCCTAGCAAGCCTGTTTTGCTTTTTTTTTCTTTAAATAAAATTTTTTAAAAATCAATAGCATTACTGTATTCAAATAACAAACTTACCGAGAAAGAAATTAGGTAAATAATGCCTTTCACAATAGCATCAAGAAAAATGAAACATGTAGAAATAAATCTAATGAAGACCTTTACACTGAAAACTATAGTACTCTAAAAAAGGAAATTGAAGGGCTGGGGATTTAGCTCAGTGGCATAAGCACTTGCCTGGTAAGCACAAGGTTTTGAGTTCGATCCCTGATACAAAAAAAAAAAAAAAAGAGTACACAGATATCTTAAAAAAGGAAATTGAAGGGCAGCAGCATAAGCACCCGCCTTGCAAGCAGGCAGTAGTGGTTCGATCCCTGGTACCGATAAAAAAAAAAAAAAAAAAAAAAGGAAATTGAAGACAATATCAGAAAATGGAAAAATATTCCTTCTTCTTGGATGGGCAGAACCAATATAGTGAAAATGGCTATACTTCCAAAATTGTAATACATATTTAATGAGACCCTAATCAAAATATGGGCAGCATACCTCACAGAACTAGAGAAAACAATGCTAATCTTCATTTGGAACCAGAAGAAACCTAGAATAGCAAAAGCAATTCTGGGCAACAAAGGCAAGACAGGGGACATCACAATCCCTAACTCAAAATTATACTATAAAGCTACTGTGATAAAAAAGCATGATACTGGCAAAACAAGACAAACAGATGAAAACAAAAATGAAAACAAAACAAACAAAAACAAAACAAAAAAAGACCCAAAGATCAATGGGACAAAATAGAAGATGTGAACACAACTCCAAACACACTCAGCCGCTTTATTTTTGACAAAGGGGCCAAACACATTTACTGGAAGAAAGATAGCCTCTTTAATAAATGGTGCTGAGAAAACTGGCTTCCCATATTCCTGATTAAACCTACACCCATATTTGTCACCATTCACTAAACTAAAATCAAATTGTCAAAGATCTAAATATTACAAAAGCAATTTACTGGAATATAGAATAGGCAAAACTCTTGAAGATATAAGTATAAGCAAAGACTTTATGAACAAAATCCCTACCACAAGGGAAATACAACAAATCAACAATTGGGACTTCATCTCATTAAAAAGCTTTAGCACAGCAAAAGAAACCACCAACAGAGTGAAGAGACAACTCACAGAAAGGGGAAAAAATTTGCCAGCTGTTCCTCAGACAAAGGACAAATAGGTAGAATATATAAAGAGCTAAAAAAAAATCAGACCCTTCAAATTTAAAGACCCAATCCAATAACAGGCACCTGAAATGAATAGACACTTTTTGGATGAAGAAGTACAAATAGCAAATAAATATATGAAAAAATGTTCAACATAATCAGTATTTTGAGAAATGCAAATTAAAATAACACTGAAATTCCATCTCACTCCAGAAAGAATGGCTCTGACCAAGAAATCAACCAATAACAAATGCTGGTGAGGCTGTGTGGGAAAAGAAACACTTCTCCACCGTTGGCAGGAGTGTAAATTGGTACAACCAATATGGTAATCAGTACAGAGATTACTCAAAAAACTAAAACTAGAGGTTCCACTTAACCCAGCTATTCCCCTTCTAGGTATGTTCCCAAAAAGAGTTAAAAGCATCATACAACAGGAATATATGCACACTTGTTTATAGCAGCATAATTTGTAATAGCCAAATCTAGGAAATAGCCTAGAATGCCTATCAACGAATGAGAAGATAAAGAAAATGTGGTTTTATATACAGTGAAGTACTTACTCTACTGTAAAGAAGGCAAAACAAGGCATTTTTAGGTAAACAAATGCACCTTGAGACCATACATTTAAGTGAAAAAAATTGGACACACGTGTTTAAATATCATATTGTTTCTTATGTGTGAGAAACCCAATGGGTAAATAAGGACTAAAATGGGTGATAGATATTAGAAATTAGATAGAAAATGTTCAAATGGTAAGGGAAACAAGGGAAGAGGAGGAGGAAAGGGAAAAAAGAAAATAGAGGAAAAAAATGGAAACAAAACTTTTATAAATGAGGAGGGAAGAAGGATTGAAGTGGGGAAGGTGAAAAAACATGCATCAAGATATATTCTGTTCAGGTACAAATTCCCTATGAAACATTTGGTCCTAATACATACCAAAAGTATAAGAATAAAATTAATTTTTAAAAAGCCTTTTATTTTCAAGTGGGCATGGTGGCATATGCCTTTAATCCCAGCACTTGGAAGGCTGAGGTAGGAGGATCACCATGAATTGGAGGCCAACCTAGGCTACATACTGAGTTCAAAGTCAGTCTGAACTACATAGTGAGACTCTGTATTAAAATGAAAACAAAAACAGAAATAAAATCTTTTTGTTTTCAATAACAATCTCACAAAATAATTGTTAAATTCTGTCTTTACTATGAATCATTGGCAAAAAGGCAATATAAACTATTGAACTGAGATTTTGTAAATTTTCTGTTTTAATTGAAAAATCTTATAACTTTAAAAGTTTTCTTTTAAATCTTTTAGTTAGAGGTTACCAAAAGTAAAAAGATTTCAACAAAGTCATATAAAATACAGAAAAGGTATAGAAAGTATATAAGGATTGTTGTTTCAGAGACAGAACTTCAGATACCACCATGCAATCTTTTCCAGTTTGTCTGTAATGTTGCCTGAATTTCTGCCAATCAAAATATGATTCATCCATAAAATCACTAACTCAATGAAACCTTCCCACATAGTGCCAATGAATCCTTTTTCTATATCCTAAGAGCATGAACTTTGGGGTCCAAATACTGAAAGTGGAATTTTAATCCTTTCACATATTCACTGTGCATGAAACCTTGGGCTAATTTCTCCAAGTTTCAGTTTCTTCATTTATAACACTGAGATAATATCTACCCCCAATAAAATAATGAGAACACTAAAAGTCACAACACATATAGAGCCCTGAGAATAGTGTTTAATATTGTTATTTAGGATTACTTCTAACAATCATACACTCTCCAGTATTAAATATCCTCCTAGATGTGGTGGCATACACCTGTGATCCCAGCACTTGAAAAGTGAAGCAGGAGGATCACTTTGAGTTTAAGGCCCACCTGGGCTACATAGTGAGCTCAAGGCCATCCTGAATTACTATGTAAGTGAGACGCTATCTCAAATAAACAAAGCAAAGTATCTATCCTGAGGAGGTATAGAAGGTGACAGCTTCTAGGAAGTGATTTGATAATACCCATCTCAGAATCATATATACTTTCAGGCTCTATACATTTCACTCTTTATACCATATTTATAGGATATAAGGAAAAGTGCTTTCACATATACAAAAGCATTTATTACAACACTATGTACAACTGCAAAATCAGGAATTAAGCTGTCAGTTTTTGTCACTAAAGTAAAATATCTCCATAATCAATTTATAAAGAGAAAAGTGTTGGGCTTTAGCTCAGCAGCGTAAGTGCCTGCCTTGCAAGTGTGAAGTCGTGAGTTTGATCTCCAGTACCAAAAAAAAAAAAGAGAGAGAAAGAAAGTGTTACCCAGCTATACTCCTCCTGAGTATATTTCTGAAAAAAATCTAAAATACCATTCTATAGTGATACATGCATATCCATGTATATAACAGTGCAGTTCACAATAGTGAAGCCCTGGAAAGAGCCTAAATGCTTGTCAACAGATAAATGTATAAATAAAATGTGGTATATACACACAATTGAATATTATTCAGTCATAAATAAGAATGGAATCATGTCATTTGTAGGTAAATGGATGGAACTCAAGACCATTATGCTAAGTGAAATAAGCCAGAAGCAGAAAGTTCTGTGGGAAACCCAAATGTAAATAAATAAGTGAGTAAAATAAAGGAGAGATGACAGAAAACTAGAAAGTAGATTGTCTAAGACCTAAAGACCTCTCATTAGGATCTCCTCTTAAAGGTCCCATCACCTCTCAATAGCATAACAAAGTCTAAGTCTTTAACACATCGTTTTTTAGGAAATATTCAAGATTCAACCATAGTGATATGAATATTTAAATGTAAGAAAGTAGTAAAGTATAAATAAATAAAACAAAAAGTCACTAAAATTAAAAATGTGAAAAGATGGGACATATTCACAAAATTAATGTGAAGTATAACAATATAATAAATTTTTACATATCATGATTAAAAACATACAAATAAATATATCTATTGAAAAATACTGGAGAAGATGGAACACAAAATGAAAACACTAATGACAGAATGCTAGGACAGTTGAAAGATTTGCATTGCATTTAAAATATCTTACTGTTATATAATGTTGCATTTTAAAAGTTCATTTTTCTGGGGGCTAAAATGTAGCCCAGGCACAGAACATGTGCTTAACAAGTATGAGGCCCTAAATTCAATCCCCAGCACCAAAAAACACAAAAAAGTTCTTTCTATTGAACCAAAATCAACCTCTTCTCACACCTGTAATTTTTACCTACTGGTTCTCTCTCTGTCTCTTAGAATTATGTGAAATAAATCAATTTGATGTACCTGAAAGTTTTAGTTCTCTGGTTTTCTGCAAGACAGACTACTGAGGTAACCATGACATCAGGGGAACCTAGTTAGGGGACTCAGCTTTTATTTAACAAGAAAGCAGTGATGATGGCCCAGACTAGTACAGTATCAATATGGCTAGAATTGAACAATATTTCAAAGGCAGAACATACAGAAATGGCAGCCAAAAGGATGTGGGAAGTAGGGAGAATACAGGAGCTGAACACATACCTGGTCAGGTTGTTTGGGAAAGTGATGATACTGTACCATAATAAAGAACATAAAAAGAAAACAGCATATCTGATTACTAGACAAAATTCTGTTTGAAGATGAGTTTCAGGTATCAATAGAATATCTATCTATCTATCTATCTATCTATCTATCTGTATGTATATATTGACACAAAGATCAATATGAAGTCAGTGAAACAAAGCCATTCCAGTGAAATAAATGGCAAAAATTAAAGAACACATAAATGAAATAGAAAATAAAAACAATTAGAAGTAATCAGAATAATCAAAAGACAACTTTTTGAAGAATAGTATAAATGTTCAGTTTTGGCAAATATAATTTAAAAAGCCAAATGGTACATAAATAATTAGTGCCAGATATAAAAGGAGGAAAATAATTATAGGGACAGAGATTTATGAGATCTTATAAATAACTTTACATCAAAAATACAAGAATAGCTAAAAGTGAAGGAGAGAAAGGCCAGGTATTTATATTTTTTGGTATGAAGTTATTCATGGAGTTTTTTTGTGTGTGTTTTATTTCTCAGTGCTGAAGATTGAATCCAGAGCCTCACTGGCTAAGCGTGCATTCTACCACTGAGCTACACACCTAGTCTATCTAGTTCTTTTATAATCAAAAACACAATACCCATCTGTTTCTGTAGTTATTTTCCCCTTTTGAGAGAAAAACATAGAAAGTACATCTCTACAAACTTTGGAGTAAACAAAAATTTCTTAAGTAGTAACCCAAACTGCTGAATATAGCTGAAAAGATCGATAAATTAAACTATATTAGAATGAAGAACTATTGTTCATAAACATCTCATTAATAGAGTAAAAGGCAATTTATAAGGTTGAAGCTATGTAGTATATACATGCCTGAAAAGGACTTATATGCAGAGCAAAAGTGCAATACTCCTACAAATCAAGCTTGCCGCTCTGGTAAGTGGCTATGGCCTGCCAAGCTGCGGCTGCCACAGGGCAAGAACCATCAGCGTCTCCTGAGATCTGTGCCATGTTGGAACTTAGGGTGCTGGGAATCCAAGAAATCAGCTCACTGCCCTGGTAAGTGGCTGTGGCCTGCCAAGTTGCAGTCTCCACAGGGCAAGAACTGTCAGTGTCTCCTGAGATCTACATCATGTTGGAACTTAGGGCACTGGGAAACCAGCTTGCCACCCTGGTAAGCAGCTGTGAGCCTACCCGCACAAGATTCAAACATACACACACACACACACACACACACCCCATTAGCAAATGGGAGCCAGAGATCTGAGCATCTCTTGCAAGGTTGAGTATATGCAATATAGCAAATAAGGGGGATTTCCTTCTACTATCTCTTTGAAGGCAAACATTTTTTTTAACACTGTTTTACTTTGTTCTGATTAATGGTATTGCTTTATTCAATATTCTGATTTGATAAGTTCTATAATGTTCTGTAATTCCTTTGATTTTACTAAATCTGATTGAAAGAACAACTATTGTGAAGAAAATAAAATATAATATGGTACCTATTACTGTTATGGTGGTAACTGTGAAGTTCTATACCAATTTCATTACACTGTCTCAACTGGCTTTGCTCTGTCTTGTTCTATGGTATTTTGCTATTTTAAAAATAAATAAATATATAAATAGAACTTAGTGGAAGCCTGCATCGGGGTAAGCTGCCCGGAACCACCACCAAGGGCCTGCCTTGCCACCGGGAACTTAGGGGAAGCCTGCATCAGGGGTAAGCTGCCCGGAACCACCACTGAGGGCCCGCCCTGCCAGAGGGAACTTAGTGGAAGCCTGTATCAGGGGTAGGCTGCCCGGAACCATCATCGTGGGCCCGCCCTGCCAGCAGGAACTTAGTGGAAGCCTGCATCAGGGGTAAGCTGCCCAGAACCTCCACCGAGGGCCTGCCCCGCCACCGGGAACTCAGTGGAAGCCTGCATCAAGCATAGGCTGCCTGGAACCTCCACCGTGGGCCCACCCTGCCACCGGGAACATCGAGGAGGCCCACCTAAGACTGAAAACTGCCCTGGACTGCTTCAGCTGGGCCCACCCTCCCACCTGGAACATCAGAAGATCTCAGCAGGATTCAGTTAGTGTGAGAAAATTTGGAATTTTGCTCCCAGGTGGTGAACTTTGGACTACACCAGATTGACTGTATCAGTGTGGTGAGTATACCCCTAAAATAGAGGTGTACAGGGGATAAATAGGGCCAGTAGTAAAACCCCCTACAACTAACCGTACTACTTTGTTGTGTCTGAAAATAGTGTGTGTGATCCCCTCCTACATATAGAAAACACCAGGCAGAGTGAAAATGACAAAACGAAAAAGCAAAATGCAGTCTCAAACATATAGTTCACCAGAAGCAAGTATAGGAGACATTGAAATAGAGGACCCCAAAAGTAACACACCAGGAATCTCTGAAAAGATAGCCAGTGAAATAAAAAAACAACTGCTTCAGGCTATAGAGGAAATCAAATTAGAAGTAGTCTTCCATGTAAAGATAGAAATAACAACCTTAGTAAAGGAGTTGTTGAATGCAGCTAAAGAAGAACTAGAGAAAAAAGTACATGAGCATGGGAAACTGATTGAAACTTTGAATGAACAATATAGAAAAGAAGCAGAATTCATGAAACAAACTCAAAGAGACATCCAAGAAACAAAAAATTCTATTGAAAGCATGCAAAACCGCCTAAAGGAAGCTGAGGATAGGATTTTGGACCTTGAGGACAGGATCACAGTTAGTGATCAGGAAAGGATAAAACTTTTAAAAATAACAAAGCAGCATGAAATGACAATCCAGAAGCTTCATGATGATGCCAAGAGCAACAATATAAGAATAATGGGCATTAGTGAAGATACAGGAGTCCAGGTAAATGACATACATAAAGTATTTACAGAAATAATAGCAGAAAATTTCCCAAACATGGGGAAAGAATCTGATATGCAAATAAGTAAGGCATATAGAACACCAAACAGTCACAATCAACATAAATCCACACCCAGACAAATAATAATTAAGATCTCAGACATACAGCATAAAAACAGAATATTAAAAGCTGCCAGAGAAAAGACACAACTCACCTATCAAGGAAAGCCCATTAGAATCATGGCAGACTTTTCAGCACAAACCCTCAAGTCAAGAAGATCTTGGAGTGAGGTATTTCAAGCCCTGAAAGAAAACAACCTTCAATCCAGACTGATGTACCCAGCAAAACTTTCATTCAAATTTAATGGAGAAACAAGATACTTTCATGACAAAGAACAACTGAAGAAATTCATGTCCACCAAACCAACCCTAGAAAGAGTACTGAAAGACATAGTAGACAGAGATAAAAATGACCACAATCCCCAAAACAACAACAGAAAGAAACCACCAGGTAGGATAAGCAATTAAATAGG